>JANVCL010000003.1:24401319-24422169 GCA_026546855.1 Erythroxylum incrassatum | reverse complement strand
TAATATGATATAATGATAATGATATTTTAATCTTTTTGTTACTTATTCCTTTCTTATTTCAAGTTTATATTTTCAAACCAAATATTAGAATAGAAATTCTTTCTGTATTTCATTCTCTAAATCAAAAAAAGCAATACTCATATTCTACTCCTTATCTATTTTAACCAAACATGCCGTAAATATTTTTTGATATTGTTGAAGGTAATCCTAACTATAGTCAACGAAATGACCGTCTGTCATTAATCTTTTTAACATGAAGTGACTATAATCCAAAAAAAAAAATTATAATAGCAAAATGGTTTGTATAAGAGAAGACATACCGCTTCTGACTTTTGTTTTTGGGTCACATCCTTCTTTGGTTTGATTTAATGACTTGATTGGGAACAGACATGAAATATGCTCTTAAATTAATGCAAGTGTTGCCATGACTTGTTAACTTGCTTGTGCTAAAATGGTATTGAGATCTTTTCCTAATTTTTAGTTTGAACATTTTTGCAACACTTCATTGAAAGAAATAGGATTATAAACCTTAATCTATTAAAGTTTTAGCGTAACTACACTCTTAATTAATTAACATTCATTACTGATATTAAACCTATTAATTGCATATTTAATAAAATTATAAATATTTTATTAAATTCTAAAAATGAAATATTGTTCTTTCTTATTATTTTATTTTTTAAAATATGTAAAATATTATAATTATGAATTATATAACTCGTTAATTAATTAGTAATAAATATTAGATTGCCTAAGAGAACAAATTTTTTTTCTAGATTTATATCCCAACAATAAATCAATTAAAAAAGATAACATATTTATTTAATTTTGATTTAGTAGCCAGCCATCATAATACTTATTTAACTCTTATACGATAATTTTTAAAAGCAACTTTTTATTATTACATCTCCTTTGACTTAGCGTCTCAAGATTTTAAGTAGGTGTTGTTATTATAAGTCTTCTATAATGAATTCAATTGTTGTGATTTTGCACATGTGGATTTAAGATGGAATAAATTTGTATATATGCCTTCACATAAAAATGGAGAAAGTTTACTTTAATGTTAAAAAATTAATTTTATTTTAAACAAAAATACCTATTTATTTGAGAAAGAGCTATTAATTTAATTGTTTTTTGTTTTGGGTTTTCAAGATTCAAAATATCAATTAAATGTGTTCATTATAAATAAAAAATTTCTTAAAATTTATAATAATTAGCAGTCTGAATAATGACTGGGAATCAGTTGTAAATGTTGAAACCATAAGTTTGTGAATTATAGTAAATTTTGACCACAATAATCACATGTTTTTCCATCATCGTCTCCGTGATGGATCTAGACCGTGGATTAGAATCTTGGACGGTGGTGGCCGACAGTTGCAACTCATTTCATTAGTATCGAGCACACAGAGACAGGGACAGAGACAATTCCGTTTTAGAGAAGAAACAGAGGGAGTAGACTTGGCTAGTGGCCACGAATTGGCGCGAAACCAAAGGGAAGCAAACCGAACTCGAAGGTCCTCTTGAAGAATGTCTCGTCTTTGTCTACAATGCTATTCATCATCGTCAAATAAACACCTGTTTCTCTCCACTCTCGATTCTTTCGCTTTCCAATTCCGAAAAATTTTAACTCCTCTGCCATTTTCTTTCCCAAGTTTGATCCACCTTTTGATTTCGGTTTTTTGTTTTTGTTGTACTTCTACCATTTTCCATTTGAGCTTTTCTGCTCAAGTTGGCTACTCGGGAAGATGGAATTCTTATTATTACTCGTTGAGGAGGGCCAATGAGGCCACCTTAGAAAGAGATATTGTATTCTTATGTATGAAGGGTAGAATTTTGGAACCGGATGTCGATGATTTGATCTCTATAGTTATGAAGGTGGAACAATTTTGACAAGGTAGCCTTGGATTGTCAAAAAGATTAAAAAATGGTACGTGAAGAATAGCTTGTAAACTATAGTGCTTTTTGTTTGAGTAGGTCTATATTCGTCAATTTTTGCTTTCCAATACGGATTCGGGAAAGTTTTCCTTTTACATCTCTGGCAAATATGCTAGATTTTTCACTAGAAAAGTAAAGTTTGAAAGTAGTAATTATATGGAGAACCTTACCGCAACTGCTTTCTTTTCCTGTTTGTTTTGCAGTGTAACCTTATATATGTATATAGATATACATATATAGATCATTGAAAGTTCAGATGGAGAGATGAAAATATAAAATACTTAATTTTGTTGAGCGTTTTCTTGAAATGTGCTGCACAAGCATTCTTTTATTTGTTGAAAACGGAGTTCAATACGGATTCATGACAATCTTGAATATTGTAGATTGCTTGTTTATTAGTGCTAAAATGTTTGAACTTCAATTAATGTGATTACTATCATGCATATGGTTCATATCTTGAATAAACTATATACACATATCCAGTTTATTTTCTCTTTATATCTGCTTCTGCAGGGAACTCCGGTGAATATCATCGTAGGTTCTCATGTCTGGGTCGAAGACCTAGAATTGGCTTGGATTGATGGATGTGTTACAAAAATTAATGGAAAGGATGTCGAGGTTGACACATCGACTGGCAAGAAGGTAAGTTGGATGCTATAATTTGCCTAATCTTTTGAGTTTTTTTCCTCTTTACTCCAATTCAATAGAACATTTTTTTTGGATAGTTCTGATTTCTGAATGCAGAAGAGAAGTTTGATTTTATCAGTTTATCTTTTTAATCTCTTCATATCACAGTTACATTTTAGGGGAGTAGTTATAAGCATTGCCAGACTGAGAAAAAAAGAACTTACTCTGAATACTGAATCGGTCAATTACGACATTCTCCATTTATAAAGAAAAAACAATATGAATACTTATGTTATGTTTACGCTTTTGAAAACATTGAAAGAGACAAAACGTAAATACAACTTGAGAGTACAAGTGCTCAACCACAATGATATCCATGTTTATCCTTGGCATCTGACTATGATTGATTGCTGAGATTGTCTTTCCCATTTTGTAACTTAAGGTCACTGCAAATTTATCAAAAATATATCCAAAAGATGTGGAGGCTCCACCTGGTGGAGTTGATGACATGACAAAACTTTCTTACCTGCACGAACCTGGAGTTCTGCAGAACCTGAAAGCTAGATATGAATTAAATGAAATTTATGTAAGTTTCCTTTTCCCTTGGTATTGGTTATACACAAGTTCTTACAGCATTGCAGGGACCTTTTTCTGTATGCTGAGATGGAGAAAGGACCAAATTTTCTTTCTCTAACTTTCTATGTTGATGATCTCCTGAATATAGTGAACCTTACAACTCTTTTGCAGACTTATACTGGAAATATTCTTATTGCTATCAATCCATTTCAAAGACTTCCTCATATATATGATGCTCACATGATGCAACAATACAAGGGAGCACCATTTGGAGAGCTGAGTCCTCATGTTTTTGCAGTTGCTGATGTAGCATACAGGTTATTCCCAATCTCAAATTACCTGCTATATATGGCTTTGTTAAATCATGGACATCTTATTCACTAACCATCTTCACAAAATCAGGGCAATGGTCAATGAGATGAAAAGCAATTCTATTTTGGTCAGTGGTGAAAGTGGTGCAGGTAAAACAGAGACAACCAAAATGCTTATGAGATACCTTGCCTTTTTAGGTGGACGCTCTGGTACTGAAGGACGAACAGTGGAACAGCAAGTTCTTGAAGTATGTTTCATAACCTGAAACTTTTTCTAACTCTAGTAAAGTTTCTCTGCTTAATGTTCTTCAACTGGGAATGTTCATTCAGTTTTCCATTTGATAATATTCTCTTTCTTGCAGTCAAATCCAGTCCTTGAAGCATTTGGGAATGCTAAAACTGTCAGAAACAACAATTCCAGGTGAAACAATTGACTTGGAAAGAAAAGCAGGATACTTTTTTATATCTCTATACATTCAATGTGTACACGACTCTGAATCTAATCTTCCAAAGCATAAAGGAACAATTATAATGACTTGTTTTACTTCCTGCGTTACATAGAAATGCCAGACATATAATTGCCAGAGTTTTGAAGTTGATTTGATCCTATAATTGATACTGGTGCAGCCGTTTTGGTAAATTTGTTGAGATCCAGTTTGATAAGCGTGGAAGGATTTCAGGAGCTGCTATCAGAACTTACCTCCTGGAAAGGTCTCGTGTTTGCCAAATATCAGATCCTGAACGTAATTACCACTGCTTTTATCTCCTTTGTGCTGCACCTCAGGAGGTAACTGTCTATTGAAGTGGCAAACTTTATCACAGTCCCTAACTTTGGTAGATTCCAACCTTTCCAGTCTGTTCTAGCTAAAGTTGATATTGTTAACAGGATGTTGAAAAATATAAATTGGGACCACCGCAGTCATTTCATTATCTTAACCAGTCAAAATGCTTTGAGCTCGTTGGTGTAAGTGATGCCCATGATTACATTGCTACAAGAAGAGCTATGGATATTGTTGGAATAAGCTCAAAGGAGCAGGTATAACTTCTAAAAGAAGTCATGATGCTGAATCTTATCACTAGGGACATCATCTTACTTCTATTACTCTTCCCCACTTTGCTTCAGGAAGCAATTTTCAGAGTTGTTGCTGCTGTTCTTCATCTTGGAAATATTGATTTTGCAAAAGGAAAGGATGTTGATTCATCAGTTCCCAAAAATGACCAATCTAAATTCCATCTTAAAACAGCAGCAGAACTACTCATGTATGATATGTACTGTCATAATGTAACGTATATGCTCTTACTAATGTTTGTTTACCTTAATAGTAGACTTTGCTTTATTTCAGGTGTGATCCTGTAGCATTGGAAGATGCCTTATGTAAGCGTGTAATGATCACCCCAGAGGAAGTTATTAAGCGAAGTCTTGATCCCCAAAGTGCAGCTGTTAGTAGGGATGGTTTAGCTAAGACAATTTACTCTCGCTTATTTGACTGGTAAAACCTTATGGTTTGAGATGTCAACAATTTGAAATATGGCATTACATGTTAATGAAAATGTTGGTTTAACCTGCATATTTTCTTGTTGATAGGTTGGTGGATAAAATTAATAATTCAATTGGTCAAGATCCCAATTCAAAAAGTTTGATAGGAGTTCTTGACATCTATGGCTTTGAAAGCTTTAAGGCTAACAGGTAAATAAGTAATGAAAACTATTATCTTTTAGATACTGGAGACAATTTTTGTTGATGATTTTTGTAAACGTTCCACAATATCTGAATATGCAGTTTTGAGCAGTTTTGCATTAATTTTACAAATGAGAAGTTGCAGCAACATTTCAACCAGGTAATGAATATTGATCATGAGCCACCCACTAAGGTTTCAATCATTGATTTTTAACTAAAAAGGAATTTGTATGACTTTCAGCATGTTTTCAAGATGGAACAAGAAGAATACACAAAAGAGCAGATAAATTGGAGTTACATTGAGTTTGTTGACAACCAAGATGTACTGGATCTGATTGAAAAGGTTAATTGTATTTTAGCCACATTTCCCTCTTTCTAATTGATACTGATATGCTAAGCTTTTGTTTCTATTTCGATTTCAGAAACCAATTTCAATATACTCACAAGATTTGACTCTCTCTCTCTCTCACTCTCTCTCTCACTCTCTTTCGCTTCTTTCTATATTATCTTTGAATTAAGATTGCCATTATTGGGATCTTGCAGAAACCTGGTGGCATAATTGCCCTTCTTGATGAAGCATGGTATGCAACCTATTCAATTCCAGTGTTGTGTTATATTTTTAAGGGAAGCGACTAAATAGATGATTTTCCTCCTGGCTTTCTTAAGATACAAGAGCTTGTGGTTTTCTTAAGATACAAGAGCTTGTTACTTTTAGCTTTGAATGAAGATTCATTGGTTTGGCTATTTTTGTTAACTATGTTTCCTGTATTTCAGCATGTTTCCAAAGTCAACCCATGAAACATTTGCAAATAAGCTTTACCAGACATTTAAAAATCACAAGCGCTTTATCAAGCCAAAGCTATCTCGAACAGATTTTAACATTGCACATTATGCTGGAGAAGTAAGTTATTTTTGCAAAAATAATGGTTATATTATGAACAAGTTCTTATTTCAGTAAGATTGTGTTGCTTGCATTTGTTTTCAGGTTCTCTACCAATCCGACCAATTTTTGGACAAAAACAAGGACTATGTGGTTGCTGAGCACCAAGATTTGTTAAATGCATCCAAATGCTCTTTTGTAGCTGGTCTTTTCCCTCCACTACCAGAAGAGACAAGCAAATCTTCAAAGTTCTCTTCAATTGGTTCCCGTTTTAAGGTAGTTTTCTTTCTGTTATTTTTGAGACTATTGTACTTATCTTATCCAGATGCACCATGTGAAGAACTTTCTAGAAACACTTAATGCATTGTTGTGGTTCATTAAGTAAAAGAGCTATGTATTGTTGTGGTTCATAAAGTAAAAGAGCTAATATGTTTGCTATTAATTATGCAGCTACAACTTCAACAATTAATGGAAACACTAAATTCTACTGAGCCTCACTACATCAGATGTGTGAAGCCAAATAACCTGCTAAAACCTGCAATATTTGAGAATGCAAATATCATGCAGCAACTGCGCTGTGGTGTAAGTAAAATCTACTATTTTATAATTCTTTAGCGGCATTACCTTTCTTCTTAATATTTTTTGTTAATATGTTGCTGGCCATACATCTTTAGGGTGTTTTAGAAGCGATCAGAATCAGCTGTGCTGGATACCCTACTCGGAAACCTTTCTTTGAGTTCATAAACAGATTTGGTATTCTTGCCCCTGAGGCTGTGCAAGGGAAGTAAGCATCTCATCTGGACAAAGAGTGCATTTCATTGCAATAATGTCTCAATTGTGAAGCCATTTGTAGCTCTTTCTGAATAAACTTGAATTGTTGTGGTTTGTTTTGGAATATCTATGTCTACAGCTACGATGAAAAAGTTGCCTGCTCAAAGATTTTGGAAAAGAAGGATCTTAAAGGATTTCAGGTATAAAAGTTATCATTTTTGCTGTTGTTTCTAGTATAAGAAAAATCTGTGAAATTATTTCAGTAGCATTTTCTGATGCAGATGCTCTGCAGAAGTACATTATTTTCTTGGTGCATGCTTGAGATATCGTCTCATTGCATTCAACTTTCATATGTCCAAATAAATAAGGTTGTTGGTGCTATTAATTGCATTGGACTTGAAATGATATACAGATAGGTAAAACAAAAGTATTTTTGAGAGCGGGGCAGATGGCCGAATTAGATGCAATGAGAGCCGAGGTACTCAGTAATGCAGCAAAAACCATCCAACGGAGGATAAGAACTCATTGTGCCCGTAAAAGGTTTATTGCATTGCGGAAGGCTACAATATTTGTGCAATCAGTATGCAGAGGTGATTCTTTTGTAAAAGCTAAAAGCACGAAGCAATTTTATTGCCATATTATCTGTATAAACAGAAGCATGGACTTCTAATTTCTTGCCCTCTTTATATTATCTATTCTTTCTTTGTTTTGTATAATCAGTTTCTGTCATTTACTTACATCAACAAGGATTCACGTGATTTGTAGGAAGACTGGCTTGCAAAATTTTTGAAAGTATGAGGAGGGAGGCAGCTGCTGTGAAGATTCAAAAGCAAGTCCGAAGATATGAAGCCAGACAAGCCTACAAAAAACTCCATGCCTCTGCACTTTTCCTGCAGACTGGCTTAAGGGCTATGGTTGCTCGTAAAGAATTTAGATTCAGGAAATTAACTAAAGCTGCAATTTTTGTTCAGGTTATATTCTTGATAGGAACAGACTACTTTAACTGTTTTGTTTCTCAATACAGTCAGTTTTCAAGTACCATGATCTCTTCGTTTTATAAAACTTTCAGGCTCGGTGGCGCTGTCATAAAAATTATTGCTATTATAAGAGGCTGAAGAGAGGAGCAATTGTATCACAGACCAGATGGAGGGGAAGGCTTGGCCGAAGGGAGCTAAGAAAGCTAAAAATGGTTAGCAACAGGACAAGCTTTTCCTGTAAAAGTGACTGAAATTTATTGAGTGCAAGCCCCTGAAAACCATGTTGCATGAATTATTTGAATATGCAAGAACATAAATTGATGGATAGCATATAGATGTGTTCCATATTGCACAGTGCCTTCTTTGTTTTTAATCTTTCTTGCTGAATGCTTGAAATCTGCTTCATTTCCTTTGGAGTTTTGACAACTGCCTCCAATGTTTGCAGGCTTCAAGGGAAGCAGGTGCATTAAAGGAAGCCAAAAATAAACTTGAGAAACAAGTGGAGGAACTCTCTTGGCGTCTACAATTGGAAAAACGTCTAAGGGTTGGTTTTCATCGTATGAGGATGGCAATCAATGAGCAGAAGACTGATAAAACTTGTCTATTCCTTTAGGACTTGCATGCCAATTTAAAACATGCCCTAGTAAAGCATTATAATAATTCCTTTTCCAGCGTGATAACAGTTGATAAATCTACAGGAAAATTATTAGAACTGCCTCATTCAGTTATCACAACATTTTCATCCTTTAATATTTAACTGATTCCCCTTAGTCATATATGCTCATTCCAAGGCTTCAACCCTTGCTTTCAGACTGATCTAGAGGAAGCAAAAGCACAAGAAGTAGCAAAATTTCAGAATTCAATGGAAGAAATGCAAAAGAAATTAGAAGAAGCAAATGCATTGATTGTCCAGGAACGAGAAGCTACAATGAAAGCCATTGAAGAAGCACCACCTGTTATTAAGGAGACCCAAGTACTTGTTGAAGATACAGAGAAAATTACTTCCCTAAAAGAAGAACTGGAAAATCTACAGGCAAGAATCTTCCAATAATTTCTACATACTTCTATTGTATCAAGCATGTGATACCATTTTTCATTCAATTCATATTAGAATGTCTGTTAGCTCTCATTCATTGTTCAAAAAATTTTCTTTCCATTCTCAGATTGCAAAAAAGGTTCTGTTCTTGTTGAAAACAACAGTGCATAACAATACACTAGATCAGTCAGCATAGTTTTCACGTCTTGATAGAAGTCAGTTTACATGCTAAGACCACCATTGAAATATGCTTTCTTAAACCAGTTACAAACATTGATAGAGTTGTATTTTCGTTTGAAATGGCCTACATATGTCTGACTGTGACTGTTTGTTTTCATTGTGAAATCCGGGCTTTTCATGCCTATTGACTATTGAGGTGAAGCACTAACTGAATAGCCAGTTTTAGAGCTCAAGACATCATATCATAAGCTCAGAACAAATAGTTAATAAAGGAGAACAAGGTTAGCATGAAAAGATATTATAATTGTACACATATCTTTCTTTTTAATGGAAGCATAGTAGTGCATGGTATTGGTGTAGTTTGTGACAACACTTAATGAAGCAATTGCTTTCACGTGGACATAGTTGGATGTTAATACCTATCTGAGGAAATTCGCGGGTATCTAAGCTAACCAAAATTAGATATTTCCGAAGTTGCATCTTGTTTGCTGACACTAGAGCATAAAATTAGCATCTCACATTGTTGGTCTTTGCATTGGTTTCATATCTTCACAGGCCTCGTTGCAATCGGAGAAAGAAAGAGCAGAGGATACAGACAAGAAATACAGTGAAGCCCAGAAGATTATTGAAAATACACGTAAGAAGCTGGAAGAAGCAGATAAAAAGGCTCAACAACTCCAAGAATCCGTTCAGAGGTAGTTTATTAAGAACAAAAGTCTATCTAGTGATATGTCTTTGCTGAACTTGATTACCTGCAAGCTTGTGAAATTGAATTTGTCCTGCACATTTCAAGAAATCATTACCTCTTCTAATTTTTCTGATGCAATTGATCTCCTGTTACACTTGTCTAATTAGATTAGAGGAGAAGCTTTCGAATTTAGAATCAGAGAATCAAGTTCTTAGGCAGCAGGCAGTGTCCATGGCTCCCAATAAATTTCTTTCAGGACGCTCCAGATCAATTATGCAGGTACCAGGATCAATCAAATCTATACTTTGGTTCTTTTCTTTTTTCTCTTGGAAGAGAGTATGATAGTTTTTTTTCTTGTTCAATTGACAGAGGGCTGATAGTCATATACCCATTGACAAGACAGGTTTGGTGAGTATACCTCATTTAAATGCAAACTAATATTCCTATAACAAACAACAAAATATTTTATTTCTTTGATTTCTGAAATATTCTTCGTCCTTCCTTCCTTCTGCTGTTCAACTCAATAAATGCTCCAGGATCTGCATAGTGGTTCAATAAACCAAAGGGAAGAGGGAAAACCTCAGAAGTCATTAAATGAGAAACAACAGGAGAACCAGGAGCTACTCATTCGTTGTATTGCACAACACCTAGGCTTTCAAGAAAATAGACCAATAGCTGCTTGTATCATATACAAATGTCTTCTTCAATGGAGATCCTTTGAGGTTGAGCGCACTAGTGTTTTTGATCGAATCATTCAGACAATAGGCCATGCTATTGAGGTGTGAAACTGCAAACCTTATGTTCCAATAATTTAATTCTTTTTAATGTTTAGTTTCCAACTTTAGAAACATGCTTTGACATTCTCTTAAAACTTGGACTACAGACTCAGGATAACAATGATGTTTTAGCATATTGGTTGTCAAATGCCTCAACTCTGCTGTTACTACTGCAACGCACATTAAAAGCTAGTGGTGCAGCAGGAATGGCTCCACAGCGTCGTCGATCATCATCTGCAACTCTGTTTGGAAGAATGACCCAGGTAATTGGTCACATGGAAACAGAAAGAAATTTATAAGATTGATTTCTTTAATTGATTAAAGTTTGTGTTGTTGTCTTCATAGAGTTTCCGTGGAACTCCCCAAGGGGTCAACCTTTCCTTAATAAATAGTGGTATCAGTGGTGGAGTGGACACTTTGAGACAAGTTGAAGCCAAGTACCCAGCTTTGCTTTTCAAACAGCAGCTTACAGCATATGTAGAAAAAATTTATGGAATGATTCGGGACAATCTCAAGAAGGAGATTTCCCCTTTGCTTGGATTGTGCATTCAGGTAATTTATATATGTGCCTACCATATTCTCTGTTTTGTATCCAATAAAATGCTATCCTTCTATGCAAATATTTCTTGTTTTAATTTACGCTGTTAGCTGTATGTATGACATGACTGGAATAGGCTCCAAGAACATCCAGAGCAAGCTTAGTTAAGGGTGTACGTTCAGTTGCTAATGCTGCAGCTCAGCAAGCTTTGATTGCTCACTGGCAAGGGATTGTGACAAGCCTTGGAAACTTTTTAAACACTTTGAAAACAAATCATGTAAGTTAAACTTCCATTTTGTTTTGTTCCTTCATCGCAGTTTTCCTACTCTATGCTCTGTTTAGACAATTGTGATGCTGCTAAGAAACCTTGTTTTGGAATCTAAACATTGACCTCAATTTTGAAGTTGACTCTTCTTTTGGTTCGCACAATGGCTGGAAGAATTAGATCAGAAGTGAATGGAAAGAATTACCATCCTCTGTATGCTTATTTAAAAGATGCAGGAATAAGTTGCTTCATCTGATTTGTTTTCCATGCTCTATATATCTACTTTTGCTAGAAGACCAGTTTTTCTATAGCACTTAGCAAAGCCCCTCATTGTTTTATTTAAATTCCATTCCATCTGAATATGTTGACTGGTGAGTACTGAAATCCTAGTCCGGAGAACTTTCAGTATCCATACCTTTCTGCAGGCTTATCATTTGATAAAGGAGTTCTGTTCTTATCACTTGTCTATATTTTTTATGATTCCTTTTCCAGGTACCACCATTTTTGGTTCGTAAGGTGTTCACTCAAATATTTTCCTTCATCAATGTTCAACTGTTTAACAGGTATTCGACTTATATTCCTCTGTTGTACATGTTCCTGTATCCACACTTTGTGTGTGGCTTAAGTTAATTTGTAGTTTTACCATAATGCTTTACTAAGTGGCTGCATTTCTATTTATTCGGCAGCCTTTTGTTGAGACGAGAGTGTTGTTCATTTAGTAATGGTGAATATGTCAAGGCTGGACTAGCTGAATTGGAACATTGGTGTTATAAGGCAACAGATGAGGTACTTTAGAAAGTTGAATCCAATGCGCTTTGTGGTTCTAACCAGTTTATGTACTAACTGCATAAAATAATATTTGCAGTATGCCGGTTCAGCCTGGGATGAGCTGAAACATATAAGACAGGCTATCGGGTTTCTGGTACATTATCAGTTGGTTGTCGATTTACTTTTCTTCTACTTACATGCTACTATGGTTAAGGAGTTGATAAACGTCCTGTAATTTATCATTTCTGACATAGGTCATACATCAAAAACCAAAGAAAACACTGGATGAAATTAGCCATGATCTATGCCCAGTGAGTAATGTATTTTAGTTTGGATACTAGATTGTACCAACTGCCATTTTTGTCTGTTGTAACCAAATTAGTTTCTACACTACAGGTTCTCAGTATTCAGCAGCTGTACCGAATAAGTACAATGTACTGGGATGACAAGTATGGCACACATAGTGTGGCCCCTGATGTAAGTTTAAGGGCTACCTTTCTCACTTGGGAACAGAAGCAAAGGTTTCGTGTTTTTATCTATAAATGAGTAGCACATCCATTGGGCTTATGAACATTCTCTTGCAGGTCATATCCAATATGAGGGTGTTGATGACAGAAGATTCAAACAATGCTGTCAGTAATTCTTTCCTCTTGGATGACGATTCAAGGTTAGCATCAGTATCAAACATGTTCGTTCTTGTTTAGTGTTTCCTTTAATTTCTCCTTCATTCTTTCGCCTTTTTCTACTTGTTTTAACAAGAGGCATAGTCTGGCATTCCTGCTAACAGTCTACTAGAAAGTATGCATGGCAAGATTTCTTAGCAGGAAAAATGGTGCTTAAGAGTTGCATGATTATTGTTACTTTTCTGTCCATGATTCCTACTACCATGTTGCGGGGAGGTGGATATTTACTTTATTACTATTCGAGTTTAAGCTGATGATTGAATGTTTTATGTGTTGTTATTCAATCCCAAAAGAAGGAAAAAGAGGAGAAAAGAAAAAGACAAGAATCACTCGTTTAGCTAACGAGTGAAGTTCAATGAGTTTCATGGTTACAAAATCTTTGCAAAACAGCTTTTGTACAACTTGATCTTGCAGTTACCTGACTTTCTTTTTTCTCTTTCAAATTTGATGCAGCATTCCGTTTTCAGTTGATGACTTATCAAAGTCAATGGAACAAATTGATATCTCTGACATTGAACCACCACCTCTTATTCGTGAGAATTCAGGCTTTAGCTTCTTGCTGCCCCATACTGATTAAAAGGACAGAATTCTCTTTTATTTGTCTCTCTTAACCGACAAGCTGTAAATTCATTCTGCAAGCTCTTCAGGTGCTGATATGATTTTGGTGTTGTTCAGCATTGATTATTAACTTACATTAGATTCACCATCTTTGGAATTTTTAGAAGTAGATAGTTCATTGTTATAAGCGGGGATGAAGTTGCTCCCTTTCCAAATGTAACTATTTCTTTCTTCTGTTTGTACAACTAGACACTGTTTTTGAGAGGAAAAGAGTTGTCAATTTCTCTTACATCATACCCAAAAGAACAAAATTTCAGAATGACTACATGTCATGTGAAGAATGCATGTAGGTGCACTACAAAAAATGTCATCCAAGCTTTCTCTAGCAGCTTAGTTTTCTTAAATAGTAAGACAACCAAGAACGAATTCAAGTCAAAGGGCACGGCGATAACACGAATGAAGAAGAAGAAATGAAGCTTATGGGTACACACATGGAGAGGAAAACAGAGTCGAGAACAAAACAAATGCTGATTGTTCATCACAAGTAAAACTATTTACGGAACAAAATAAATGCCGATTGTTCATCACAAGTAAAAACTATTTACATAAATCACGACAATAGGAATATGGTAAAGTAAGCTTCCATTATATCATAATCACACTACTCTGTCGTGAAGGCAAAGTGGGCCAAGCTGGACTGAAGTAGGGTACCACCCTGCTGTGAATCTGATCCCATAATATGGAAGGAGTACGACCCTGATAACGAACAACTTCAACTGTTTGACTAACAAGGTCACACACAAAAATGTCTGACCCAGTTCTAATGAAGACGGATTCAGTGTTCTGAGGAATGAAAGATAGTATCTGAGTTTCTTTCTTACCCAAATGAAATGACGCCACGACGGATGGATTCATTTTCCACATGATTTTAAAATTCAATCTATATCTCCTATTCCACCGATTTGTTTCATACACATTACTTGACGCACATTCACTGGGTTCCCTTTCAAAAACCCATATCTCCAAGCCTGACTTACAGCTCCAACCATACTGCAGAAGACCATCAAAGGACTCCCCTAAAACATGCTCGTCAAAATCATTTGAACCTGGTAGCTTTAATAAAGCTATCTGCTTCCCCTCATCACCTGAGTCATAGATGGCTATCTTTCCATGTTCAGCAAACCAATAGACGACACATTTAATCACTGTGGCCACTTTCCAAGGACACAATGATAAAGTTGAAGAACAATGGAGTATGGAAAAGTACCATGTGCTAGTCTTGGGATTGAAAGTTTCAATGGCTACAGTCTTAACTTCGTCAAGTCGGCGTTCACATTTTGCTTGAATGACCTTGTAGCACATAATGTCATCAGCATGGTCCTCTACGAGGAATGCCATACACAACTCATCAAAATATACTCTAGGACGAGGAAGCTTGTAATGTTGCTTGGTAAAAGGATTCCAAAGAAAATAGGTCTTTGGGTGCCGGCCACAAAGAATAAGGCCATTTTTAGAGTCAATGAAGTAACCAAGCTCTTTGAGGATCCCAGAAAAATTTATTTCATCACCCTCTTTACTCGTTGACAATAAAGAAAGGGCAGGTTCAGATGGTGGCCGGCGCAGACCATCTCGAGGCCTTCCAAGGTATAATGTATTGCATGTAAAAAACCCCAAAAGAGAGAATTTAACTCTCCACTTCCTTGTGTAATTGTGACGAAAAGAAGAGCTGCAAATAAAGTGAAGCCATCTCTTTGACACAAGGATCAATCTAAATACTGTTTCTGGAGGCAACCTAATCAGGATTTCACACAGGATGTCATCAGAGCAAAATCCAGCTTGAATGCTGTCAATGGTCGCCATCTTTACCCTCAAAGACATAAGTTCTAGTTAAATCTGTGATTAAGTCCCAAGTTTCAAGCATCTGTAAGAATTTATTAAAAAATAACAAACAAAAAAAAAGTCATCCCATAGTGTGGCTGCCAGAAGGAAACCAGATGCAGTGATACAGATAACGGCAATCTAGTGATGCATACGGGAAATCAACTTGTGTTTTTATGTTAGGAATATTGCAGTTCTACTTTCACTCTCCAGTTTATTCTATGTACAAACCATACTGAAAAGCCAAACTAAACATAGATCCTTAGCTGTAAAAGACATGCTGGACATTAAACACCCAAAGACCAAGAGCAAAAGGTAAGTATTTATAGTTATTGATCGTGCCCACTTAGGACATGTGCGTAACTATCCAAAGATTGATCGTACCTGATCTAAAACAAGATAGACATGTAATGCAACTTAAGGGAATGGCTCTCTTTTTCATGGTTAGCTCCATTCCATGACAACACGAAGAAATCAAATTAAGGCATCTTTATATAATGATCGAAATAAGAACCACGCAAAAGTAATGCAAAACAAAACAAACTATCCAAATAAAACCCACGAATATTAGAACATTGACAAAAAATAAAAAGTGAGAATGAGAAAGGGCAAATCTTTCATCCCATTTCAATTCCAAAATGCCACATTTTCCAGAACCCATATACAAGCATACTTAGTCATATAAACTGGAGAAAAAAGATGGAAACTTGTTAAGAAACATCTTAGTTTATTACATTTAAAAGACCCCGGTACCGAGTTTGAGTGGAAACCTAGCTGAATCTGGAAATTTGAAGTATCAGGGGAAAGAAAAAAAGGTCAAATACAACTGTTACTTTGACTGTAGAGAAATTATAAGAAAAAGAAGAAACCGAATGCGCTTACTAATACTAGAAAGGAGAATAAAGGTGGCGAAGGCTGAGGAATGACTACCCTCCAAGCCAGAGGGTATAACATCAAACTCACTGAACTTCGTTGTGTGTCGTCGTGATGTCAAACTCAAACTACTTTTAGTTCGAATCCTTTTTATATTTTCATTGTTCTTTTTTTATTTCGACTTTTAAGGACAGTTTGTTTTCATACTCCCTTTTCTGCTGTTTTTTTAATTGTTTTTTAAACTAAATTTTTAATAAAACTTGAAAATAAAAATAAATTTAATCGATTTTATAATAAAATGTAAAAATTAAAACTTATTTAATTTATGACCTTTATTTTATTTTATTTAACTTGTTTTTATCAAATTATATTCTTATATTAATTAATTTTTATAATTATTAAAAACAAGAAAATATAAATATTCAATATAATAATATTGATTTTATATAATAAAAATATATAAATCATATTAACTCATAAGACAACATCAAACAATTCTTATCCTTTAAATTTTCATACTTAAACATCGTTTCACAACCACTGTAATGCAAAAACAAAATAAACTTTAAGAGATGAAATGCCTTAAATATTAGGGGTATATCATAAATATTCAGAAAATAATATACTGCTATTGTATTTTAACATAATTTCTCCAGCCTAGCCCAATCGGACGCAAAGTTAATAGGCTCGACCTGAATTGATAAGGCTTTGGGTTAGGCTTCGGTTTTTTAATTTTCAAAATTTCGAACTTCAGACCCAGCTTCGACTTAAGCAGACAAAGCTGGCAATTGGGTTTGAGCTCGGGACCGACCGAACTCGAAATCAATAGGCTAAGCCCAGATTGACCAACCCTCAGACCATGCTCAAACTCTGCTACCAAGCTTGACCCAACCGAGCCCGAGCTTCACCTTTATATGCAAAACAATGTTGTTTTGTTAAAAATAACATTGTTTTAACATTTTAAATTGAAAAAAAAATTGGTTAAGCTAAGTCGTGCTCGAGTTCGGGCCTTAGGCTAGGCCCAAGCCCAATCTGATTCATTATCATCCTTACAAGCTATGTGACTCAATTAGTCCAAAGTTTGAATTTTTTGTACAGGCAAATTCAAACTAGAAGACAAAATTTTAGGCTGAGTTAGGATTTGGGTCGATCTGAGCCCAATCTACTTGTTGCCAAACTTATGCTCTTATACAATAAGACGAGGATAAATGGCTTTAACTTTTGAGCATTATGTATCCATAAAAAATACTTAAATATAACTCATATAATTCATACAAGAAGCAAAAAAATCACCAGTAAGTTTAAACCAACTTTGCTGCAGATAAAGTCTTTCAGATGATGCATTGATCAAACATCAAACAATTCTTACACTGGTAAAGTCTTTTAGGTCATGTGTTTACCTTAGCAATGAAATCAAAAGTGGCACCTATCATATAAAGAAAAATTTGTGAAAAAGCTTACCTAAGTTATAAGATTCTACTCCCTTTAAGATTAGAATAGTCAATCACTTTTCTCTAGATAACGATCTCCAGAAGAACAACTCTAAACATATAACAACCCTTGTGTGTTTAATCTTGAAGAATGAATGAATGAAAAAATTAAGGCATGTGTGTGTACCTATCCAAAGATTGATCGTATTTGATTTAGAACAAGATATATAAACTGTTAGTACGTAAACGGAACCTTATTACGTACCCCGGATCTACGTGAAAGGATCAGAAACGAAGGTAATGCGGAATACTTGGATTCGGTTCCATCTCTGATTATGATGCCGATTCTGAGTTCCAAACAACTTTGAATCTCCCGGATCCTTTAATGGAAAGTGCTCACCGACTCACGGGCAAGGCCTTTCTACAGTTTCCTCAAATCCCGAGCTTCCCTAACAGGTCAGGAATCCTTATGTTCGAGAACGTTCTCTTGAGTAACTGTAAGAGACCTTACCTTTATATAGCTTCCATATCGGGCTTTCCCATCACAAGGTCGATATGGACCCGGTCTACACTAATCAGGACCCATTTTTTACCCGAACTTCGACCCATTGATTTAGATCATTTATTGGGCCACTTAATTATCTTTATCTAGATCAATTGGCGTAACTTAACCTATAATTTATTTAAAAACGAAAATTCCAATTGATGTTAGTCCAACTTTATGAGACATTGACAAAATTGCCCCTAAGGACAAAAATGTCTAACAATCTCCCTTTTGGACTATCATTAATTGCAGTAGACTTTAGTTTAAAAAACAACTTTAAAACTTGGTTAAGTCACGCTACTGTATAGTCGACTAAGTTTTGATAACAAAACATTTGATCCAAAGATAACAAAAGTCCATCATTCTGTCCCACAAGGCTTTTGGTACCGAAAAGTATAAGATACGTGTGTCCTATGTGACACAGATCCAATACAATCACGAATACCTAATACCCTACTAACATGAATGGGAAAATAGAGTGTGACAAACTACGATGATACCTTTATGATCTAAATTGTATCATCTTCGTTTATAGGTCTCAATTTCTCCAAATTTATGCTAAACCGCATGTGCTAAACTGTATTAGAGAAATCCTATTTTCTTTTACCATATGCTAAACAACATTAGAGAAAACCTTTATGTTCTCCAACTGAATGCCAAACTGCATTAGAGAACCTTTATGGGATTAAAAACTTATATCCCCCTATGTCATGTTAAACTTTATAGATTGTTGTATTAAACAGTATGCGTCTAAATGACATAGGCACAAGGTCAATATGTATATATGCCCAGTGACCTTCAAATGCTTAAGACTGACACAAGTCTTAAGACTTTCATATGTACTATAACAATGTATGATGACACTTAATACTGAGGCTAAACGATGATCATCTTTATCAGTAACTATCATACTATCATAATACTTCAAAATGTACAAATGTAGATGGAGCAAACATAACGATCCCCTAACTGTCAGTGTCTAACGACATCAATACACCCATACTGTATACTTGTGTTACAAACACAAGTGGGTGAAGTCCTTTGGTTAAAGGATCGATTCACAGTCCCTCAGTCCTTAAATGCTCCAAACCTTATGTCACTTTTTCGTGTCAACATCCTTATAACCAAATAATTGATCTTTAACTGCTACGACCCTGTGATATTCTTTGTTGTCATAAAACAATACTGTAAGAAGAATGCCACAATAAAACCAAATGGGTCTAGCCTTTGAATGGACCACAGACAACTCAGAAATTAAATTTCTGAGCCAAACCTGTCTGCTAAGCAGCCCCTTCGCATGCACTCTGCATGCCTAGTCGAGGAAGTTACCCGTGTCTCCTTGACACACTTCTTCTACTCTGTACCATCTGCAAACTTGAATTGTAACCTTAAGTGAACTCTCGATCATCCGAACATATGGCTAACTTCAAACCTGAATTCCCTACGAGGTTTGGTTTGTTGACTTTACTATATGTCAACATATAATCCTTGATTCCTTCAGGTATCTCAATACTCATCAGACTGCATTCGAAAAGTCTATAACTGGATTAACTAGATATTGACCAAACAGTAAAACAGTAAATGCAATGTCCTATCTAGTACATAGCCGAGCATACATCAGGCTATCCGCCATACTAGAATACGGAACATTCCTCATAATCTCTCTCTTCACTTTATTCTTTGGGTACTGTACCAAATATTATCTCTTACTGTGAGAGACAGGTGTTACGACAAGTTTACTGTCAACCATATTAAACCTTTGTAACACACACTTAATGCATGCATTCTTTGAGAGATCTGATGAGTGTTGAGATATGTCCTGGTGAATCCGAATACCTAGGACAAAAGATGCTACACTAAGGTCTTTATGTTAAGGTTCTTGACCAAAAGTTACTTATCCTCATACAACATGATCAAGTGACTTGATGTAAGCAATTTACCATCCTTATGCAGTAATAGGAAGATAACTTGCTCCCCTTCAACTTTATAGTACATGTATCCTTTAACCCTTTTTTCTAAGAAGCCGGAAGAGGCCATAACCTCACCAAATGTAAGGTATCACCTTCAAGAGGTTTATTGTAAACCATATATTGATCTACATAACTTGCAAACATGTCAATACTGTTTGGATCCTGGGACCCTACAGATTGTACCGCATAGACCACTTCATAAAGGTTTTTACTCAGGAAGATGGTTATGACAACTTTTTGATGTAATTCTGTATCATCATAAGCTACATTTGTTTTTATCACTCAAAATGTATCCTATAAGGATACGAGAAAAAAAGTAACACAAAGTCAACCTTTTCCCCTGAGTGAACCCTTATGCAACTGAGCAAGTCCATAAACCATTGACCTTTATCCTGAAATCCTTTAGGTCTCAACTTTATTTATAACTGATGCGCTTGCAGTTCCTGATGCAAATCAACTAGTTCCTAGACCTTACTATGCTTCATGGTTTGCATCTTGTCATTCATCGCATCCCACCATACATCCGCATTGGGTCCAGAAACAACTTCTGTAAAAGTAACTGAATCTGTAATATGTTTAATAACATAGTCCAGTACACCTGACAGGCTATGTTGTCAGATGGGATAGCAGGTCATCTCAATCCCGTGAATTTACTTAACCTTATTAGATTTTGTACCCCCAAGAATCCCTCTATGTACAGTTATGGGTTCTTGTTCTTATATAGGTACGATACAAAAATCTAGATCCACCGGATCTAGTTGTATGAGTAATGGATACGTGACAACTGTATTATCCATCCTGCTATCATCCGAAAGGTCAAAAGATCCACCATCATCATAGACATGGTATTCCAAAAACTTGGCTGTTTGTGATTCCATTATTCTGGTCCCTCCTTATCTACAGTAAAA
>JANVCL010000003.1:24377011-24389960 GCA_026546855.1 Erythroxylum incrassatum | reverse complement strand
GATTATGAATTGAGTTATGATTGTATCTATGAATGTGATAGAATGTGATATGGGTTCCGGACAGGAGGTCCGATGATATTGATGTTTAAGAGTTATAGAAGTGTTTCGGTTAAATATGATGAAAAGGAAAAAAATTGTACTGTTTTGTATTGGTTTAGACTGATTATCCTATGTTTTTCAACGCGACGCTTTTCTACAATTTTGTGTTCCCGGATGTTAGACATTTGTTTTGCTTCGATTGAACCGTTTGTTTGCTTCGTCTTCTCTTTGCTTCCGCTTTATGATTTCCGATTTGATATGTATTCTGTTCGCTTTCACTTTTCGTTTCTGATGAGTTGGGTTCAGGAAACGGGATCCAACATTTATACTCTACATTACGTACTAGAGTTTAAATATCCCCTCAACATTTCTTCGTTTAGTATAATTAAATCAAAACCCCAGCATAAAGAGATTTTTTAAATCAATTGATGAACAAAACAAGGGCTTTTACTAAATTAATTAATGAATAATGATCTATTAGTTTATGTCATACAATCCATTAATTAGTTATATATTTATGATAATTAAGTAAAGACATTATTTATATTATACACGTTAATAAGATGAAATTCATAGGATAAATGTACTTTGTAAATAAAATTATAATGAGATCACATTTCTAAAATTTAGATTATATTTATATTTTTCCCTAAAATGTTCCAAGTCATTACGTTATTACTGGATATTAATACAATGAAAAGACTAATACACATTATGTTTTTTTTCGTTATGACAGAAGAAGTGAATCGCATGTTAGTTTATGTCCTACAGCTAATCAATTAATTGTATTTTAGTTAGAAAATAATTTAAAGGCTTTCTTTATCTTATACAAACTTAGATGTATATGATAAAGTCTATGAGATAAATATATAATACAAATGAAATTATAATGAGATTATAATTATGAAATTCATATTGCATTTATGTATTATCTTTAAATTGTTCCTAGTCATTATTCTATTAAGATTAGACATTAATATAATATAAAAATACTAACACACGTTATATTTTTTCTTGATAAGGAAGTAATCAATCTCATAGACTAAAGTATGGAGATACTGAAACAAATATATGGGTGTTTATTAAAAAACAAGTTCACTTAATTGACCGTATATCAGAAATCAATTTGGAACATTATTTCATGTCTATGAAAATTGTCATTGTGATGATTATATAAGTGATCATTGGACTTAAGATCTTCAAAGTTATCTTGTATAGGAATAACTATGTTTTGATACTACTTATGACCTATTCTAGTTAAACATAGCCTAGTCGGTAGTCATTAGATGTAGCATGAACTATATAGAGGTAGTTGAGTGATCAAGATAGGATTTATCACCCTAAAGTAATTAGGGATAATGTTTCATTTTTCTCATTTAGTATTGATTCAAGAAATCCTTGGCTAAGGTGGAACAAAATTTTGTAAATAATTTACAAGTGTCATTAACTGAATCAACAATTAATGGTGGAGAATTAATATGATTGGACTCAAAATAAAGTAGATATTAATTTCATATTATATGTTTAATCGAAAAATTTTATGATAAAATGATTGAATTATATGGAAAAATCATACACGAAAAGGTTAGCCAAAATTAGTTTGACATTCCTAAATATTTGGATGATCATGATGTGTTACTAGATGTCAATTTTGATCCATAGATATAAATTGTTTAGATATAAAATTAAAGATAAATTAAAGGAGTTTGATTTATCTAATCCTGAATGTGACTTAGGGTTATAATTGGCAACATAACCGGAAACCTAATGGATTATACATAAAAAAAACTTGTTGAAGAGAGAAAAGATAATTTAATCAAGATGGACTTGATTGTGAAGTTCGAGAAACTTTATGATTAAATATGAAATATTTAATAAATAAGGATCAATATGAGATATTGGATCCTATTTGGGAATAGCTTGTATTTAATTATATTTATCCTAAAGTTTAATGGAAATTAGAACTTAATTTTAATTAAATTACTAAAATATTCAAAACCTATTATAAATTGTTTCAAGTTCTAATGGAGCTAACACTTCTTACCTAACTATTCAACAAAAGTTGTAAAGCTGTCTCAATTTGTTATATAGATACCGATAGAGGCTAAAAACTTACGTGGCTATAGTGATTAAGATGAGCTAGTTTTAGAAATGATTTGAAAGATACGTCAAAAAAAGGAGAAAGCTTTAAAATAAGGTACGAATTAAGATTCATTCTTTATTTATGAACAATAATTTTCTTGATTTGATAGAAAAATTATTTTTGTTAAATTGTGAAAAGTGTTTTCATTTATTAATTAAGAAAAATTAACTTTCTTAATATTTTTGAAAATAGTTTTCTATTTATTAAGCAAAGATTTTCTAATGAATTAAGAAATTAATCTCAAATAAATAATGTAAAGGATTTTCTTAATAAAATCTAAAAGTGTTTTATTTAATTTTTAAATTAGTTTCCTTTTAATATTAGAAAATAGTTTACTAATTAAGAAAAATTCTAATTAGATTAGAAATAGTTTTCTAATTAGATTAGAATTTCTTAATTGTTGAATTTTGAAGAAAGAGTTTTTAAGTTATAATAAGTAAGAAAAGCAATTTATTGAAAATTATTTTCGATTAAATTTTAGTTAAAGGAGTCAAGATAATTCAAAGTAGTTTCCATTTGGATTTGAAAATTATTTTCAAATCAAATTAAGTTTCTATTTGGAATAGAAATTTAGCTTATTTAGGAATCAATAAGTTTAGTCTAACTTAATTTTCTATGGAGTTAAGAATATTGTTATAGATTATGAAGATTAATAACTATAATCAAACGAAGCTTGATATTTTATGCATATAATTTATGAGTGCATAAGTTGTAAGTTTGAATATATATTTGATATATTATACATGATGGATTGAATTTTTTATATGTATGATATTTTACATGTAATTTTCTATTTGATGAGACGAACAAAATTAAATCCTTTGTTAAAAATATTGAGTACATGTTTTGAACAAGATAATTTTCTTCATTGTTATAAAAATATTATTCATTGTTATAAAAATAAACCATAGTTACGTTTATTATTAGGCTTGTTGAGCAAACTTAAGGCCACTTTAACTCGAATATGTTTAGTCTTATAACAGTAGATCCTACTTAACTAAGTTTATATGATTTAGATGAGCAAACTTATAATCAAATAAATATAGAGGCAAGGTTGTGAATAACACATAATATATGTTTTGTCAAGAGATATTACCTAACAAATCTATGAGTCACATAAGATGTGAATGAAGATCTACCTAATTCAAATTTAGTTGGTTTGCTCAATAAACTTAAGATCAACTAAATTTAAATGAGAACCTAGCCTATTAGAAATATTAGAGCAATCTTTTAAAAAAATTGGAAGTATGTAGAGACATATTGCTTTTAGATAACAATATTCTAATTTTCAATTGTTGAAAATATAGTTGTCTAAGAGCAACTCTTGTTAGATGATTGACCTATTTATGAGTTGGTCAATATTGTAATAACTACAAGTGTATGGCGTAGCTGTAGCTTGTATCGACAAGCACAAGTCGATCCCATGAAGACTATGAATACTAGTACTTACCATTTTCCTGTTAACTAGCCTAAGGATTGATTTTAGATTTTTACTTAAAGGAAATAAAACTAAGCGAGTAAACTAAAATCAGGAGAGAAATTGAACAAAGGATCGTAGAAGCATTTAGAAAAATATCGATATCGAAAATTAGTATCTAGGTTTCAAATCCTCATAAACCCTTGATAGATTGATTGCTTATCATGCAATTGTTTTGTTGATTAGTTGTACTATGGAGACTCCTTTGGTATGTTAGTAGCTGACCTTGAATCTACTAACATCTAATCATAAGATTTCTAACCGAATTACTCAAGTTAAATTTTGTATGATTGCTTACTATTTTATAAATTCCTCTATTAGGTTTGACCCTAATTTGGAAGATTTATGTTATCCTATCTCTAGGGTTGCAATCAACTCCTTTCAATTATCATGAATCTATGCAAAATGGCTACGTATGAAATCAGATTATGGTCTAATATTTTAGTTTATTAGAACATAAATTAAAAATAATAATTGAATCGTAGTAATCAATCAAACCAATTGCATTAATAAAATAATCAAATCATGTTAAAGTATTAACATAAGGTTCATCTAACCTAAATGCTAACTAAATGTTTAGTTACATATTATCGAACATGAAATCAAACATACATTGAAAGAAAAACAAATAAAAAACAATGGAATCATAATTATAAATCTCCTTGATTATCTTTTATCGAATGTTCTTGCGATGTAGAGGTTTGATATTATATTTTGTTGGATCTTTCGATGAAATGTCCATGTTTCCCACTTCTCTAGACCAAAATCCTTCCTTAAAAATGAACTACACGCCTAGAATCACCTCCAAGAGTCTACCCCTGGACTCCTACTGATTTCCTCTTCCTTCACCTCCCCAAAAGTCACTTTTTAATGAAAGTTAGGGTTTTAGAGAGATGCACACTCTAATGCGCGGTTGTGCATTAGATCGTGCATAACAAAAAATTGTAAGAATCTTGAAGATTCACGGGCTCAGGGAAGTGCACGACTGTGCATCCTTTCTGCACTTCAAACCTTCAATTTTTTTCATCATCTCATCCAAATTCTTCTCCTTTTAGTCCCTGAGGGCAATTATCACCTATAAAAGAACTTAAAGAGAATTAAGTACCAAATATATGATAAAAGTATAAAATATCAAGCAAAATAGATCAAATATGGGTGGTAAAATATAGTCAAATATCCATTTGTCACTGGTTATGAAAGGGTAACAACTTAACTATAAGAATTAAATATATAGATATAGATTAGAAGTTGTTTGGATATTCTAAGTCTAAATACATAGATAATGTACAAAATAAGCTTAGTATTTAAGATATCTGATACTTGTAAAGTATTACAAATATCCACTATTCTATGTATAGGTTGATATTTGATTTTAAGTTTATATGGATATTAACTTTAGAAGTAAATCCTAATTAAGGTCTTTTTACTTAGAACAATATCATTTGGAGATTGGAAAGGTTCAAATGTAACAATGGTTGCTAATTAAGTCATACTTAATACATTTTTCATTTATTGGAAATGATTATTTGGATCAATAAGTTCTTTATTAAACTTGATATAATTCCTTACGTTATTTAAGACAGTAACATATTATAGAACATTAGAGCCTTTGGAATGCAAAAGGAGCAACAATCTCATCAAAGATCCAAGTATGTATTTAGACAATTTTGTAATTATGATGATAATTACAATGAAATTTGTAAGATTTAAGCAAGGGTTCACTATAGAGAATCATATAGAATTCTCTCATTAAGCCACTGTCCCATTAGTAGCATGATTGTCATATGGTGATAAGGTATAAGATACTTAAACAATTGATTTAGTACAAGTGGGAGATTATTGGTTTATGTACTAGAAACAATCGATTAGTTATAGTTTAGTGACAAAATAATTTAAAGGCAATCTTTATCTTGTACTTAGATGTATATGATACAGTCCATGAGATAAATATAAATTGCAAATAAAATTATAATGAGATTATAATTATAAATTCATATTACATTTATGTATTATCTCTAAATTGTTTTATTAAGATGAATATTAATAGAATGTAAAAGGACTAGCACACATTATGTTTTTTCTAATGACAGAAGCAATCAATCTCATAGACTAAAGTGTGGAGATACATAAACAAATGTATGGGTACTTGTTAGAGAATAAATTCACTAAACTGACCTCAAATAAAAAATCAATTTGAATCATTACTTGTATGTCTATGGAAATTCTCATTGTTATAAATGTATAGTAATCATTGGACTTGAGATCTCTAAAGTTATCTTGTATAGGGATTATTATAATAAAACTTATAACCTGTTCTAGTCAAGGATAACTCAGTTGGTAGTCATTGGATGTAGTATAAACTATATGAATGTAGTTGAGTGATCAAGATAAGATTCATCACCCTAAAGTAATTAGGGAGAAAATTTTGTTATTCTCTGTTAGTATTGATTCGAGAAATCCTTGGCTAAGGTAGAATGATGTTTTGTAAATAGTTTGCAAATATCATTAATTGAATCAATAACTAATGGTGGAGAGCTAATATGATTGTATTCAAAATAAAGTAGAAATTAATTCAATCCTATATATCTAATCAGAACATTTTATGATGAAATGATCTAATTATACAAAAAAAATCATGTATAGAAAGGTAAGTCTAAACAACTTTAACATTCCTAAATTTTAGGTAAATTTTAGGTGGTCATAGTATATTGCTAAATGTCAATCTTGATATATGGATATAAATTGTTTAATTGTAAATTAAAGGAACTTAATTTATCTAATCCTAAATATGATTTAGGGTTATAATTTCTATCCATTGTTAGCATATTTAATAACCTAACGAGTCACAGATAAATAACAAGTTGAAGAAAGTGTAGATATTTTAATCAAGTTGGGCTTGATTGTAAAGTTTGAGAAACATTATAATTAAACATGGGATATTTAATAAATAAGGATCAGTATGAGATATTGGATCTTATTTGTGTATATCTGGTATTTAATTATAATTATTTATAATTCTAATTAAAGTTTAATTATAATTATAATTTAATTTCAATTAAATTCCTAGAATATCCAAAAACTATTATAAATAGTTTTAAGTTCTAATAGAGCTAACACTCCTTGCCTAGCCCTCTCTACAATAGTTGCAAATTTCTTTCAACTTGTTATATGGATACCGTTAGAGGCTAAATAATTGTGCGGCTACAATGGTTGTAATGAGTCAATTCTAGAAACGATTTGAAGGATATAACAAGAAAATGATCAAACTTCAGAATAAGGTTCGAATTAAAACTCATGCTTATTTATGATTTAATTTGTAATTATTTTATAGAATTTAACTGGTCTTGACTTTCGAGAAATTTGTTGCACACAATATTGGAGAGCTTCCAGTTGTCACTTGAAAAAATACTTCTTAGATCTAGCCACAATATAAAGTGGAATACTTGTTATCTCTAGCCACAATCATAAATCCTTTGGAGAGCTTCTAATTGTCACTTAAAATTTTGCTATCAAAGCCATCATGGTAAAGCTTACCATCAACCAAAAAAAAATTAAGTTGAATATCTAAGACATGCTTGACACTAGTAAGAGTTAATTTAGATTCTTTAGATTAAAATTGAATGAAAATAGGAGAGAATTCTCAACCCTAGTTATCTCATTTGATTGATCTTGTTATCTTAATTGTGGGTCGTAGAGCGTAATCTCAGGTTTAATTGTTGGAGGATTGCATATTATGAGATTTTCTTTTAGTTTTTGGTGTTAACTAACATTATCTCCTTATTGAGTTTTTAATTTGACGTGTTTAAGGCTTGTTTTTTATTCTTATTTGATAAACCATGCACATATCATAAGTCACAATCCTGAGGTCACAGGGAAGAGACCTAGTTGAAAAAAGATTAAAAAGTCAAGTTTGAGCATGAGTTGGGGATTACATATAATAACTGTCAAGTTTGAGCATGAATTGGGGATTACATATAATAACCGACAACAATATAAAAGAAGGACAGACACCAATCTTGAAATAACACAAGGAGTGTCTGGAAACATAACAAAATCTGTGGGTGTGAGAAGTATCTCCAGCATTATTCCCACAAGCAAACTCGGAAGTTACGAAATAAAATAGCGTTGGTTATAAATAGTGCTTGAAACCAATCTTTTCTTGCCCCCAGTAGTAAGCTGCGATTAACTTTAATTTTCGACCAAATCTTGACTTTATGTACTGATGTCAACCTTCCAAATACCAAATCTTTCCTTTAAAATTCAAAACTCAAACATAAAATTACCAATTCATCATCTATTATGCATATTCTTTGCTATATGGAGTCCAAGATTCAGGAATTTGATTTTTATGTTTTCATAGTGCTATTGAAGCACAAAGTTTAACTTCAACGATAACAGCGTAAGGTGTCTTATTAATTTGTATAGTGATTAGTACATCAAAGTTCAAATTTGATTTAATTAAAAACAATTTGAAAATGTGTGCAAATAGTATTGTTAATTTGGGGAGTTTTTAACCTGATACTATAAATTTTGGAATTGATTGTATTGATAAATTGCCTTATAATGCGATCCTATACTTGTAAAATTATGCAAGAATGGTCGTGGAAATATAAAATAATCATATTCATTTAAAATGTCAATTAAATGCTTAAAATTGTAAACTTTTTAATTTATAAAGAATTATAATACGTTAATATTATTAAAGTTGTTATTTATAATTTAACAGTGTTGCACATTAATTATTGTATTACTTTTAAGTTTTTAATTATAAATTTGATTATTTAATATTTTAAAAACATTAACTTAATTCACTCCACTTTGGAAAGCCATTAGCTATTTGATGAATTTGGGAACATTTTGAGACGAGAGTCATGAAGATGACAAAGAAAGCAGCTATCTTTGTCCTGATAAAAATGTCTCAATTTGTTTCACCCTCTTCAAAACATTCTCCGTCTTGCCGTGATCTCTTGAAGGTTGAAACCTCAAAGTCTCCCAGAACCAAAGAACACAACTATTCCTTCCTTCTCAGCTATGTCAGGCAAAGGAGCGAAGGGTTTGATTATGAGCAAATCTCTTGCTCAAATCAAAGACAAAGAAAAAGACAAGAAGAAACCCATCTCTTGTTGGGAAATCGGGTCAGGATCTAATCCCGACTGCAGCGAAATTATCACAAAACTTTTTGTGGCTTTTGATTTCGTGAAAATCAAGCTCTATTTTATTTTATAAAATGATTAACACAAATAATAATAAAGCATAAATTTAATTCGTATTTTATTCCAAAACTTGATCTTTGTCTTGTCGTATCACTCAAACTGTTCTCGAAATTGATCCATCTCAATCACCGTAGCTACACAAGTGTCCAGCTTCTAACGGTATCCATAGAACAGGTTGAGAGAACTTCGTAACTCTTACAGAGAAGGTTAAGCAAGAAGTGCTAGCTCCATAGAGTTTAAGCCTATTTATAATAAGCTTTGGACGTTTTAGTGATTTAATTGAAATTAAATTCTAATTTCATTTAAACTTTAATTAGAATTATAAATAATTCTAATTAAATACCAATATGCCCATATAAGATTTAATATCTCATATTGATTCTTATTTATTAAATATCTCATATTTAATCATAAAGTTTCTCAAACTTTGCAATTAAGTCCAACTTGATTAAATTAATTTTGCTCTCTTTAACCCATTCTATATGTGAAACCCATTAGGTTCTCAAATATGTTGGCAAATTTTAATTTAATTAAAATTAGATAAATTAAAACTCATTTTAATTTATCTTTAATTCTTCAATTAAACAATTTATAATCATAGGTCAAGATTGGCGTCTAGCAACGCATTATGACCACCTAAATATTTAAGAATGTCAAAGTGGTTTTGACTAACTTTTTCGTGCATAATTTTTTCGTATAATTCAATCCTTTCATCATACAATGTTCCGATTAGACATAAAGCATGGAGTTAATGTCTACTCTATTTTGAGTCTAGTCATATTAGTTTTCCTCCATTAGCTATCGATTCAATTAATGAAATTTGTAAACTATTTACAAAACATCATTTAACCTTGGCCAAGGATTTCTTGAATCAATACTAATCGAGAACAACGAAACATTCTCCCTAATTACTTTAGGGTGATGAATTCTATCTTGATCATTCAACTATCTCTATATAGTTCATGCATCCAATGACTACCGATTAAATGACCTATAATTAAGTAGATCATAACTAGTAGCAAAATATAGCAATCCCCATACAAGATAACTTCGATGACCTCAAATCAAAGGATCACTTATACAATTATTACAATGAGAATTCCATAGACATACAAGTAATGCTTCAAATGGATTTCTTATATTGGGTCTGTTCAGTGAACTTGTTCTCTAGCAAGCACCCACACATTTGTTTACGTATCTCTATATTTTAGCCTATGAGATCGACTACTTCCTTTATAAGGAAAAACAAAAAGTGTGCTATTCTTTTTACGTTCTATTAATGTCCAATCTTAATAGAATAATGACTAGGAACATTTACAAATAATATATAAATGCAATATGAATCTCATAATTATAATCTTATTATAATTTCATTTGCAATATACAATTATGTCATGGACTTTACCATATACATCTAAACATGTAGAAGATATAGAATGCCTTTAAATAATTTGTCACTAAACTACAACCAAAGCGATTAACTGTAGGGCATAAATCAATAATCTCCCACTTGCATTAAGCCAATCGTTTAAGTATCTCATACCATATCACCATATGATGATTATTCTACTACTGGATTCTCTATATTGAGCACTTGATTAAATCTTACAACTCCTATCTTAATTATCATCATAATTAAGAAAGTTTGCCTAAACACATTCTTGGATCTTTGATGAGACATTAGCTCTTTATGCATGCTCAATGGCTCTAGTGCTCTACAGTACATTACTGTCTTAAACAATGCAAAGAAACTATATTAAGTTCACTAAAGAACTTGTTGATCCAATGAATCATTTCCACTAAACAAAAAATGTATTATAGTTTAATTAGTAACCAATTGCTACATTGAAACTTTTCCAATCCTAAATGATATTGTTCTAAGTAAATAAACCTTAACTAGAATTTACTTCTAAAGTTATATCCTTATCATCTTGAACTCAAATATCAACTCACACATAGAGTAATGAATATCTTTAATTCTTCACAAGTATCTGATATCTTAAATACTAAACATCTGTAGTACATTATCTATGCACTTGGACTTAGAATAAGTTAACAACGTTCACTCTATCTCTATAAATCTAATTCTCATAATTAAGCTATTACCTTTTCATATCCAACAAGAGTTGTTCTTGGAAAATTATGTGTTTCAAAATTAAAAGTTATAACTTTTGCTCTCTGTGAGCAATATGTCTCTACTTAGTCCCACTAAAGAGGACAACTATACTCCTACTTACCTTCTTGTAGATGTGATAAATTCATAATCATCTCCAAAACAAACTCTTTGAATTCATCGTGAAAGTGAATCTTTCAATGTCTCGTAGCCTTTTAACTATACATCAAATGTATCATTAAAGGCATCAGTTCCAATTAGAGGTAATGTTATGAGATTTGAACCTTTCAAATTCCCTCTTACTCCCACTACTTATCTTGAGAACCATTCTCCTATAAGTATATGTTGATTCAAACAATTTGTTCAATTAATCTGTAAGATTATGTCCAATCTTTTGGATATCTCATAACCTTTTATTATCCAATTTAGTCTTAAACTTAATGGATAATGTATGCTTCAACCAAGCATCACATTCTTGAATCATTAATTTTGAGTCTTTCAAAGACTTAACGTTTGATATCTAATATGAAATCATGCTAATTGATTCAATTGGACCTATAAAAGGTAAGTCATTGTACTAGGCATTGCGATAAAAGAAATAATGTTGCATCATACAATATCTCATATTGTATTTTACTTGTTATATAAATTCATACTCTTATGATTTAGTTAAGAAGGTATTTACTAGAAAATCTCATTCCATTTAGATAATCGAAAATTTAAAACTCACCAAATCAATCTTATCAAAATGCTTCAGCATTCTCAATACTTAATTTCTATTTAGACTCAAAAAATTTGAATTTTTTAAAATTTTAAATCATTATTTTATTTAATATGTATGACTATATCATATAAAGTCATTAGTAATCTAATGAAATATAAGTATTATCCTTTTTATGAATTATTATTATATCCAATACATCACATATATAAGATTTAACAATTCAATACCATCATCATCCTTTCACCAAAGGTCGATTTGGTTATTCTTCAACTTGACAAGTTTCACAAGTTTCATATGATTCATAATCAAAAGGATGCACGTATCCTTATATGTAGGCTAAATTAAGTGGAACAATTTCATCAAGGTACTATACCTTTTAGCTATACTCCAAACAACCATTTGCATCTTGTTATTATAGTGTTGACATATATCTTATATGTTTGTCATCAAAGTTTATGAGACATTAGTCAACTCAAAATGTTAATACATTTTGTCATCTATATGATTTTGACATATCTCTAAAACTTTAACACCAAATCCTCAACAAGGATTATAACAAATTTGCATAATGGGCATACAATTTTCTTTTCTAACTTTTGAGAACACTTCTCAAATTTATCCTATGACTAAGAACTTGGGTTCACTAACTTAGCATCAAACATACTAAACAAGGTAAGTTTTACACATAACAAAATAAATGTAAGAAAGCAAGTAATCAATTATATGCCATGACTACCAAATACAATTAGGAATTTAATCATACATTTGGTTACTCCCACTATTTTATTTGAAATAACAGTTCTCACTACTATTCGGAAATATTACTCTAATCTTTCTAATAGGCTAAGATCTCATTCAAATATAGTTGATATTGAGTTTGCTCAACAAACCAACTAAACTTAAATTAGGTAGATAACAACTTTATCAATCACATTTCATATGACTCCTAGATTCGTTAGGTGACAACTTGTCAAAACATATCATATATATTATTCCTAGCCTGCCTCTATGTTGGGCCCCGAACCTATCTTGAAAGTTAGGACTACTAACTAAGAAATTTTTGGAGATTGTCCATGTATAAAAAGAGGAGAATTTAAGAAATTGAAAAGAAATAGAAAGAGATTGATTGAATCAAAAGTTATATGATTTGGTTAAAGGTTAAGAGTTGGATAATTTTCTGAACATGGTTCAGTATTTTGAGAAATTCGGGAGCTGTAGAGATCCGATTGAGTTAATTCTT
>JANVCL010000003.1:24334787-24368228 GCA_026546855.1 Erythroxylum incrassatum | reverse complement strand
CATTGCGATTTCACCAAATGTCAAAAGCTTATTTAAGAAAACCTCAAATTCTGCGATAAAATAGGTCGAAAAGCTACCTTTGACCCCAAAAGTAGAACTAAACGTAAATTTGTTTGAGTAGTGATTGTGAAATTAGTCTAACCAAATCCTTTTCAGGACACTGTAAAATGGAGAACTATTTTCTACTCATCTACAGTTCTAGGGCGGTTTTGTTCTTCCTGTGGATAGTTGGAGTGGTTTTGCTACTGAGACACCAATCTTACAGTTTTAACATTATTTTCGAGTATAATTAGAGTGGTACCGTATTCAGAGCCATTCCTTAAATTAGGAGGCGATTTATTTCTCTTTAAAATATTATGTACTTTACATAATATGATCTGAATATTACATTTTAGAGGCGATGTGATTAGAGTACGTCTTTTTATACGAGAACATTAATATGACTACATATGCATTTTAATGTTTTTTTCTTAAATCTAAATAAATTTTGGTGTTATGTGTGATGTTACATTATACTTTAACGTTTTCATAATAATACTAGTGGCCATCTAAACTATAACAATGTTAGACTTTTATTAATTATTAATATTTGGATCATCAATTTAACTTATGTAATGTTACTAGGAATGGCAATGGGTAGGATTCGGTTCAGGTTTTACTCTATCCATATCCATATTCATTTTTTATGACTCAACCCATATCCATATCCATATCCATCGATTTTTACGATTTACTACCCATATCTAAATCCATTGGATCGGGTAGTGCGGATATAGATCGGGTTGAAAACTCACTACCATCCCTACTACTATGGGTGGCTAGTCACCTCATGACTATCAATACTTGAAAGCAACATAAATATAGCGAAGAGCAGTGAAAAAGTAAATGGTAGAATAGTAATCGTCAAACAATTATTTTAATTTAAGGGATATAATAGTCATTTATTATACATTCCATTCTATTCCATCTATCTTTCAAACAATATTTCACTACATTACATTATGAACTGTTCCATCCCTTCCAAACAACATTTTACTGTATTACATTCTATTTCATTCCATTATAAACCGTTCCGTTCCGTTCCATTAATTAACATCCAACCAAACAGACCCTAAAGGGTTGCCTAAGTCTGAATATATAGTAACTTTGAGAATGATAGATGTGCTAATTAAGTATGATCACTTTATTCTTTTGTTTCATTCATATTTAGCATGTAAGGTAACTTATTTGTTTTCCAATTACATCACAAAATTATGCAGCATACCAGCACAAACTTTCAGAGATAGAGATATCCAATTTTTTAAGAAGTTTTTGAAAATTTTGTAAGGTGCAAGGAGTGTCATTGACTCTATTCACTTTGTAAGGCTTCTTGTGAATTTGCACAGTATGTGCATGTTCCATATTTATCTAGCAATTCAAAAATCGTAATGATGGATGAGATATTGGAAGATAGGAAAGAAACCATTCAGTTATTTATCAAAAGAAAGAAACCATTCAGTTTGCTAAGATTTACTAACACTTTCCATGTTCCAATAGTAACTCAATCCGTTTCGAAAACAACAACAACAAGCGGTGATCCGTGCCAGGTGCATGGTGAGTCATCGGTAAAAATCAACAGTGCAGATATTGATGCAATGGTTGTATTGTATATTTGTATGTCAATGGGAGTGACGTTTGACTGAGAATTGTTAAAGGACTTTCAAAATCGCTAAGTAAATATCAATCTTGTGGACAAAATTGTGGAAATAGGGAATCATGGTTGTTTCATGTGCAAACATAATAACAGTTAACTAGACATATGCCCATAATAAAGAGCCAAAAATAGCTCAAGATCCAACGGTGAAAAATGAAGTTCAAGTTTCCTTTTAAAAATCCAATTCCTATATCTCTTCCTAATTTCTATCCAGTGTGGATATTTCAAAAGTCAAAAACGGCATTATTTTATCCAAAATCCAACGGCTGAGGATATCTTGTTTCCTTTTTTTTGGAACCCCACCCTAAAAATATCCCGCAAATAAAAATCAATTCCTCCATAAAGAAATTAAAAAATAACATTTTCTCTCTCCCTATCTCTCTCTCTCTGTCTCTGGGCTACAAAATGGAAGCAAACGAGAGCCAACAACACCACCCTCTTAGCTCTTACTTCACCATCACCACCGGAGCCGTCGTGAACACCACCGGAACGGCCACAATTCTCTCGGGTACTAATGGCCTTGTGGCACCTAACAACAGCATCAGCAGCAGCAACAACAACAACAACAACGCTGACACTAGTGCTGCTGTTGGTGGGGCGTCTATGTTGTACCCTCACTCAGTGGGCCCTTCATCAACGGCCGTAACGAGTGCTCCAGTGGAGCAACCGGCAGCGAGGAGAAAGAGAGGCCGGCCAAGGAAGTACGGTACGCCGGAGCAAGCTTTGGCGGCGAAGAAAACGGCAGCGTCTTCGAATTCTCTCGCTAAGAACAAGAGGGATGCTGCTTCTTCATCATCTCCTCTTTACTCGGGTTCCTCAAAAAAATCACACCAGCTGCTTTCTCTTGGTGGGTTTTTTCTCTTTCTTCTTGTGTTAGTCGATTAACTTGTTAAATTTGGTTTATTTGTGAAATTTACTAGAAAGTTTATTAGGCCGTTTTCATCTTGTATTGAATGTGAATGGTGATATAGCCTTGTCTACGAGGATTAATTGGTTTTGAATGAAAGAGAGAAATTTGTTTCCGGCATGTTTTCTTGGTTGCTTCCCCTTGATTGTTATTTACCAAAGGCTTAGTCTTTCCATGGTTCGGTAGCAACTTTTTGAATTCGACAGTTTAGCCTTTTTGGATGTTTAATTTCTATCTTTCACGAAAACGGTGTTGGATGATGCTGCAAAAAGGTTATGCCTTTTCTGGGTGGTAGGGCTGGTGAGGGTGTTATTAGTTTATTACTTTGCCTTTGTTGGAGGAGAAGTGAAGACATTGATGTTTATTCCTGAAATATCTATGCCTTGTATGTTTTAGTATGCTCTTTCTGGACAGTAGAGTGTGTAATCTCATATAACTTAAGCTGCAAGTGACTTGATGTCAATGGTGGGGTAATGAGTATTGTCTTTATATTTTGCTTCTTGCTTGTTGATTTTGTTCAAGTTGTCTTGCATAGTGCAGAGGTCTTTTCCATTTTGAATCGATGTTTATTTCATATGTTGTTTCAGCTTGGCCTTTTACATGTAGACAGCTGTGTATACACCTCATCTGCATATCTGTTCATGTGACTTTGGTCTTCTCAAGATCCCAGCTGGTTGCTACAGATAACGTATTGTCAAAATAGTCTTTAAAAGCTTTCCGTCCTTGAAGTGTCTATGCTAATTTTTTATGATTTTTCAAGATTCTCATTGTTATATTTGAATTTTCTCGTTCTTATTCTTGTCATTATTTAAGGCTTATTTTCAGTCATGACACTTCCTTGAAGATTGTAAGCTGTCATTTTGATCGACTTTATAATCTGTTACTTGGGTTTTAGAGCAAATTTTCTTCTATTTAATGGTTCAGGGAATGGACAAGGTTTTGCTCCACATGTTATCAGTGTAGCTGCTGGAGAGGTATGGAGACTATACTTTAAAATGATGTTGCTATTTATTGGTTTTGTTGTTATTTCATCAGTGAGGAGTCAACATACCTAGATTTCTAAGGGCAATGGTAATGCCTTCTTTTCTGGGGTTCACATCAGACTTCTCACTGATGAAATATTTTTTTGAGCTTTCATTTATACAAATAGTTGTGTATGAGCTTAATTCATAGCCTCATAGGTGGATCATGGATTTAGAACCTTCATTGACTGTGTTATGCAAATGCGATTACTGCATATTTTTTTTACCCAACTAACCAGCTCAACTTTCTACTACTGACATTGTTGTTCAACGTTCCAGTGAAAATAAGATCTCATTTCTCTTCCACCCTTACCATCATGCATTGCCCTTTCTTTCTACTTGTGTTTCTCTCTGCACCTGTGTGTTGTGTGAATTTACTATTGAGTTTTATTAACTTTCTTGGATGGAAGTATATGATTTGTATAATATGTCATTGTTCCCCCCTACTTCATATGTTGATATGGTATATAAATTTATTGATTGGTCATGTCTATAGTATTAATTCTGTGATCACCAAAGCTTGTAGTTTATGGTAATAAGTAAATCACTTATTTTGATGATATATATTGAAATGTAAAAAGGTACTTATTGTCCCAAATCCATCACTTGAAGGATATTCGTAGTTATAACATGGTGGCTTAGATTTTAGTTTCAGGAAACAAAGGTTACTAATCTTTTTCGTGGTTGGCAGTACGTTGTGAGTGGATTGAATAATTATGTACCTCAAATAGGAGAGGTAAATATATTGGATTGGCAAAATGGAATGATGTAGGATGGGATGTTTCATATCCTAGGCTTTGGTTTTCTAAACCTGGTGAGAGGTAGTGTAGAATTGGAATTTATTTTGGCCTGTTTGTAGTCATTAGATGCTAATACCTGAAGGTACTTCTCATGGAAACACGACTTTCTAAGTTGATTAACAGCTGTTACTCTTTCTATTTACCAAAATGATGTAATTTTATGCAGGATGTGGGGCAGAAACTTATGTTCTTTATGCAACAAAGCAAGCGTGACATGTGCATTCTTTCTGCCTCTGGTTCAATTTCAAATGCATCTCTTCGTCAGCCAGCAACATCAGGTGGCAACATTACATATGAGGTATTGTGCTTCTTTTTTCAATTCAGAACTCTATTCTTTATTATGTGCATTTCATGTAGGCCCCATATGTTTGGGAAAAAACAGAGGATATAAGCATTAAGAGAGCCTGATAGCAACATATCAGCAAACAGAATGCTTCATAAAACATAGGGCTTATCCCCTCTGTTTTTTCCATTGAGAGAGCCTGATAGCAACATATCAGCAAACAGAATGCATCATAAAACATAGGGCTTATCCCCTCTGTTTTTTCCATTAAGAGAGCCTGATAGCAACATATCAGCAAACAGAATGCTTCATATGGCTGCTTGAAGTTGTCCACTGTAATTAATTGTGGCCTTAATAATCTCAATATGTATTCAATTACAAACAGGGTCGGTTTGAGATTATTTCACTCTCTGGATCTTATGTACGGACTGATATTGGAGGGAGAACAGGTGGTCTCAGTGTGTGCCTTTCTAACACTGATGGTCAGATCATTGGAGGAGGAGTTGGTGGACCCCTGAAGGCCGCGGGTCCTGTGCAGGTATCGAGCTAGATATACAATTGCTTGAAAGAAAATATTATTTATGGAGGCAAACTGCATTTGGGTGCAGATGTATGTTAGAGATGCGTGCATGTGTAGTAGTGATGTACAAAAAGCGTCTATAATCTTGAGATTATGCTGTTGATTTTTTAATGTGTTAGTCAAATATGTTCACAGGTAATTGTTGGTTCTTTCTTAGTTGAAAACAAGAAGGATATCAATATCGGTATAAAAGGCGATGCTTCTAGTGGCAAGTTGTCATCACCAGTGGGTGCGGCTTCAGTATCAAATATTTTGTTCCGCTCTCCTGTCGAATCTCCTGGGAGAAATCCTGTTGATCATCAAGCTATTGCAGGAAATTCTTACATAATTCAACAGCAGGGGATGCATACAGCACCATCAAGGACAGTGGATTGGAGAGATAGTCTAGATGTTAGAGCTACAGTTGGTTATGAGTTGACAGGTGGGATTTGTCTCATATTTTCGTCTCTTTCATTTTTATCCTTCAATTGGCTGGTTTAGTTGACTAAGCAACCATGTTTGATCCACTAACACTACTAACTGGTGAGCTTTTTTCTCAGGAGCAACACTTCATGGAGCACACCAATCTCCTGAAAACGGGGACTATGATCAACTTGCAGAATAGTGAATATATCGAGTTTGAATGCAATATATGGTCATCTCGCTCTCTTTATCATTCTCGTTGCATCTCTTCCCCCCTTCCTCTCTCAACAGTACACTGCGGTAGAAAGGTAGGTATTTTGACTGGAGAAACCACGTGTACAATCATTTTCTCGTGAAGTGTAATATTTGTGTCTGTATAGATTAGCAAGTCCTTTACCCCTCCTGTAACTCATGCTACAAGCACCAATCTCAGTAATTCATGTGATCTTCCACACCTGTGAAATCATTTATTCATAGTTCTAAAATTGCTCCCATTGTTTTGCAATTCAATTTTGTATCAAAATTTATCGTTTTCATTAGTTAGTCTCCCATAAGAGGCTTGAAGTGAATGCACATGCAGATTGACTTTGGACGAATTGCAAGAACGGATGCCCGAACTTAAATTCGTTAAATTTTGGGACCTACGGGTTGTGGCTCAATTGGCTACGCAGGCTAGACATGTGGGGGCAGCTCTTAGGTTCGATCCTTATTAAACACACCAGCAAGGAGGGGTGAGGAGCTTTAATTGTGACGAAGTCTCGACCCGGATTAATTGATCCAGTGGGTTCGGATAACGGTGGTGTAAACTTAAAAATTCGTTAAATTTTGAGCCGTTATAGTCTACCTATGACTTGATGCCTGATGATGATCAGACCGCAAGCGTTTATTGTAGCTGTAAACAAGGGTTGATTTCACGAGGATTGGAAATATTAATACTTATTGTATTTGTATTATTTAGTCTAACAAATTATGGTGCTTAAGATTAATTAAATTTAAAAATAAAATAATAATAAGCTAAAATAAATTAACACAGTTAATTAACTAGAAAGTATATTAAACTAATAAACAATTAGAGAAGATAGTAGACCTAAAATTTGAATTTCCTAATACTTCTTACGAAATTATAATTTCACTAATCAATTTAGTCTATAGGTCATTAGATTGTGAAAATTCTTGCTACTATCTTTGTCAAGAATATTAAGTTGATTAATTGAAATCTTTATTTAATTAAAAACCTTTATAATTGTATTAATCAATTTATGAATTTCACTATTAAGTTTGATCATAACTAGAAGATTTATGTCAACACATCTCTAAGTTTACATGCAACTTGTTTCAATTATCTTAGATTTATTAATATAAAGGATTTCTCAATTTTAATTGCATGAAATCATACATAAATCAACATGCTTACAATATTAATTTAGGAATAATTAAGAATACATAATTGAATCTTAATAAAACTAAAATAAAATCATTAAGGGGGCGGTTGGTTTATACGAGGAATGAGAATGGATATAGTGATGAATAAAAATAAATATAATCATTATAATTATAATGGTTGATTAAGAAAAAAATGGTTATCATTATCATTAATAGTGATTTGTTTATTAAAAATATTGACAAATGAAACTTTTAGAAATAAAAATGTTTATATTTTTGTTTTACATCAAATTTTAATATATTTTAATTAATTATATTTAATTGCTAAAAAGAATAATATAATTAATTAACTATTTGCAAAGAGAGAACTTAATAATGAAAAAATGTATTTTGGTAAATTTTCATACTTTTAATTTATCGTTTAATTATTAGAAATATATATTTGTTTTCATAAATATTAATTTAAAATATAAATAAGTTGTGAAAATTATTTGATGAAATTGCTCAAATATTATGCTCACTAAATTATTTAGTCAAACAACTTTTGTATCATATTGTGAACGTAATTAGAACGTTTTCATTTTAAAAAAACATTGTTTGAAGCATAAAAGAATTAATGGCTTTATTGACATTATTTATAATATGAGGATAAAACATATATTTTATTGAATTAATTTTATTTTTATTGTTAACTTTATAAATTTTCAATTATATATTCAGAGCACAAAAAGAGAACGTATGATCCAATTGCTATTGATTGTAGGGATGATAAAATCGATCCAGCTCGATTTTGGCTCGGTTTGAACTGGTTAAGGGAGGGTCACAGGCTGATTATGGTTGACCGGATCAAACCACGAGCGGACCACCGACTATTCCTTAAAAAATAACATCATTTTTAACATACATATATATATATGACAATCATGAGCTGATCCATCCTAGACCGTTGGGTCACAAGCTACACGAGCAAATCTAGATCTTCTGTCCAGCATTACTCTGTCTTATTCTATCTCATAAAATTTCAGTCATTTATTTTACGGGACTCATGCGAAACTCATGTGGGATCTACATAAATAAATGGTTGAGATTTATTGAATACAATAAGACACCGTAATATTGAACAGAGGATATAAACTCTACACAAGCTGGGTTCAGGCCGTGATTTATAAAGAAAATGCTTTTTTCACAACCAATAAGTTAATAACATAATAAAATGATATTTTATTTTCAATATATTTAACATTAAACGTATAATATATTATAAATTTATAACACAGAATAATTTCATATGTTTTTAGTTTGTAATTTATTAAAATGCAATAAAAGATTTTAATGCAAATTGTTTGAACGAAAGTGTGGTAATAATATTAGAGAATTTAGAAATTTAACAATGATCTTAAGCAACTATTTTCAAAAATATAATTTTGATATCTAGATCTGTAATCAACTAAGAATATTTGGCTTGACGGGGGTTTGATGCCGATCTGATTAACTCTAGCCGCATCGCCGCAGCCGCCACCACCATCATTAACATCTAACCAACGGTGGCCCTCCACCGCGTGAGGGTGGTCGCTTTGAACATAATTAGAAAGACAACCATGAGCGACGACCAAGCAGAGGCAGAGTACCACTCTAAAGACTTCGAGTGGGAAACACTAAGACAAGAAATCGAAACTAACCCATCTTACCATTACCACTTACTGGAACCATGCCAACAACAGCAGCAACAACATGAAAATCAACTTTCGAAGATTGAAGAAACTGAGAGTGAAGATTCTAAGGCTTGGCAACAGTTCCACGGGCGTCACTCTTCCGGTAGATTCTTCAAGGTTTGATCTTTTTTCGTTTTTTTTTTCTTATAAATTTTAGTTTGATCTTCCTCTTCGTTTATGGGTTTCTGACATTGTGTTGATTAGTTGAGTTTTGCAGGAGAGAAGGTACTTGTTGAAGGAATTTCCTGAGTTGGTGTCTTGTAGGGAGTCCTCTAAGGTTCTGGAGGTTGGTTGCGGGAATGGCAGTTCTGTGATTCCTATCTTACGGTAAAACATAGAAATATCTGAAAGTACGGTCTTTTGTTTCAGAGTATATGAAACCTGTCTTGTCTTGTTTTAGTTCAGTCTGGTTACACTGATTAATTGAGGTACAGGGTGCCTGTTAGTCTTGCAGTTTGTTTCCATGTATGTTTTTCACTTTTTAGTACAGCCCCTTGCGTTGGCATTTTTTTTCTTTTGGGGGTTGGGTGGTTTTGTGAAGAAGAAAGGGCTGCTGGGAGGTGCATAGTGGGCAGTTTTCAGATGATAACATATATGTAGCGGCTTAATTTTCCAGTACGTCAATTGCTTCTTACGTTGAGAAGGAACTCAGGGTTATTCTATGGATTGATGATTTACTTAGGCTATGTTTGGTTGGAGGTTTTATTAATGAAATGGAACGGAATAATATTCCATTATTTAGGAGGAGGGTTTATAATAGAATGGAATAGAATGAGATGGAAGAGGAGGGTTTCATATTATATTCCATTCTATCCTAAACAGTAAAAATGAGAAACCTCCGATTTGGGGGTTTTAGGATGGAATGTAAAATGATAAATAACTTTTTTACTATATTACATTGTAAACTCTTTTTCCAAGCAACATTTCACTATATTACATTATGAATTCTTCCATTCCTCCCAAACAATAATTTTCTAATATTACATCAATTTATATTCAATTCCGTTATAAACCATTATATTCTATTGAAAACCTTACGTCCAACCAAACATAACCTTATTCCTATATGTTATGGAGTGCTCATTTAGCCAGATGGAAGTGTATATTTTCCACTTCAATGTTTTTCATTCCCTTTTGGTCTACAACTAGATATTAGTTGATCACCTCTAAAGAACCAAGATTTTGGTGTCACTGGGATGGGAAGCTTTTGCCTTATTAGTCATGTGGTTGCAGCGTTGGAGACAACACTTGGAAACTATTTTCATAGGTTCAGTTTTAACTCATTTTTGGCAACTGCATGGGTTGATTCAGTTATTATATTCTAGGTTGTTGTCATCACCTATTTGGCACCTATGTTGCAGCTAACATGATGCAATTCATGGCATTACCTAATAGATATTAAGTTCATCTTGTCTATATTACCTACAACGATGAAGCCTCATAATTCATCCCGATGTATTTTCATTCTTTGCCTTAAATGAGCTGCTTCAGCTTTCTGCTGTCATCTCATGACTAGCTATTTTTTCGTGCAGCGGCAACAGGACCATCATCGTTTATGCTTGCGACTGTAGTGATAAGACTCTTGAGAGAACTAAGAATATTGTGGACACTACCCAAATCTTTGGAGTCCAACGTCGCTTTAAGTCATTCCTTTGTGATTTTGCATTCACTGGGTTTCCAAAGTGGTTAGTCTGTGATTCTTGCAGAGGAAGCTGCGGTGCTTCTGAGGTTACTGGTTTGTTCTTAAATTCCATTTGTTTATAAATTGGATTAGCATCACCGGTGAATACTATTTAATTTGGTAATACTGTATGTTTATTCAGATGTTAAACAATGCGGTACAGTAGATATGTTGGGTCCACACTCTTCAAAAGAAAGGGATTGTTGTATTGGTGGGGTTGATTTTGTTACCTTGGTAAGCCCTTTTCTTTGGATCTGCAAAGTCAAATATAGAGTCATGGAGTATCTGGTTGTGCCTCCAGAAACAAGGAAATATGTAAAACTTAAAGTTTATACACGTATTTTCACATTGACTGAAGTGATAATCTACTTGTGATAATATATGTATGTTCACCAATCTTTGAATGTCGGTAGGAGAAGGCTATAAAAAAGTTGGAAGTGGGATGTGGATGGATGGTGGTTATCAAATCAATTCTATAATAGATGATGAGCCCATGGCAAAACTTTTATTGTTCAACCTTTGCTAGAAAATGAACCATAGGCTTATTGGTTTGGTATTTTTGTTATGTAAAATGAAGTCTTTTCTTCATACGAATATTAGAATCAACTAACAAAACAAATGATACAATGTAGATACCTATGGGTTTGTTAGTTTTTCTGCCTTTCAGTGCTAGAACTAATTTTAACCATATTTAAACTTTTAAATTGCTGAGTTTAACTTGTTGATATTTGTTTGGTCCTAAACCAGTCATAAGATTATTTTATAATGGTTGCATTCTATGGTGTCCTTCCTGTTGAAGATCATGTAGATTTAATATTAATATTGAACTACAGTTTATTTGATATAGCAATATTTTGTGTATATGATAACAATAAACATATTGTACTTATTATAGAATATTGTATTGCCCTACTATTATGAATAGATGGTATAAACCTAATGAATAATACACTTCATAATCATTCGTGATCTTTATTTCCATTAGTTGAGGCTTTATAGTCGAGCTAAATTTAGATAATGTATACCTTCTCAATCCCCACCTTTCTTCACTTTCAATTTCACATGGTATCAAAGCTAATTTCATATGGTATTAGAGCCGAGTTCTATTTTTAGGGATATGAAATCCTTTCCTTTCTTCTTTTTCAAAGCATCGCTAACACTTTTTGTGTCTTTCTTTTCGATAGTCCATTGAGAGCATCAATTTCTTTCTTTTGTTTTTCTCCATTGAGCATCAATTTCTTTCTTTTGTTTTTCTCTTATGGTAGCCCATCTACCATTGAGAGTGTTTTTATCTCTCTTTTGTCTTGGCAGTCCATTGAGAGTATCATCACCCTTCATTTGTCTTCTCTTATGTTGAGGGCGTCATTATTTCTATTCTATCTTCTTTTCTTGTAATCCATTGCAAGCGCTATTGTTTTTCCTGTATGTGGTTGATCTGTAAGATGAATCCTTAGGAAAGAAATATACAAGGAGAGCAATTAGGAGCTGATGGTAGTAGTTGATTAGGAAGTTATCTTATGTTGCTGCGACAATTATCTTATGTTTTTGTAATAACTATCTTATTTACACAGTATTTTTCTTATTTATGAAGTCTAGTTTTAATAGAATTCCTATTCTATCTTAGTTCCAAAAACTAATATGTATTTAGCCATTTATAGGGCATTAGGATGAATAACAAGGTAGTCAAAATTTTCCTAAAAAAATAGTTGACAAAAGGCTTGCTCAAAATGAGTTTTCTAAGTAGAACCATTAGGCCTAGAAAGGGGAAGAACTCCAGCAAGGGAAAAGAGGACTTTCCTATGAATTGTCCTGTGACTAGATTCTACATAAAAATATATATCAATTTGGTGTCAAAGCTGGGTGTTATGGACGACTCTCCAAACGTCTCAAGTCAAATGGATGTGTTCATAAGAAACATCGAGTAGAGGTTGTCAACGATGGTGAACTGCAAATAGTCCAGCGAAAAGTCCTTGGACTGACAACTAGAGGATATTTTGCGAGAGTTGAAGGGGTGCGGTAAGAACAATGATGTGAGGAGCAATAGTTGCACCTATAGGGACCACAGGAGGAAACAAGTTTTGGGCTAGCAAGAGGGATTATTGTTCCTAGGTATTCTAAATTAAAATTTCTTTCATATGACGATACTGATGATCTGTTGCTTTAGATCCATAAATATGAGTAGTTCTTTGAAAATCGGTGAACACCTGAAGAAGAAAAAGTGAGGCTGGTAGCGTTTCGTCTTAATGGGAAAGCAAGAGGAGGCGAGTATGGGTGACATTCACCTAGCAATTTCACCTGAGGTTCGATCCTCCTATAATCCTTAACCCCTTAGATGAATTGGACAACTTAAAATAGTTAGGAAAGATGGAGGATTATTAGAAGGAGTTCCAATCTTTGCCGGCCCAAATTATAGAGCTCACTAACAAGCCGCAAATTAGCTTATTCATTGTTGGTCTTGTGAAAAAAGGAGGAAAATTGCAGCTGAATGAAAAAAGGAGGAAAATTGCAACAGCCAATCAGCTTAGGATTTGTTATGAATTTGGCCTGCACTTTATGAAAAGAAGTAGAGGAGCAACTAGGTTGTCTTAAGGAGGAATCATAAGGCAACTCCTGCTTGGAGCAACCCGAAAACATCCACTGAAGAACTATAGGGAAGGGAAATTCTGGGATAGCATCCAGTATCTGCAGCACAAACAAGCCTTTCTTTAAGAAGTAACCAAAGACCAAGATGGATGAATGAAGGGCAAAGGGGCTTTGTTTCAATGGTGGTGAAGCATTCTCTCGTGGAAATAAATATAAGAAGCTGTTTTGGGTAGAATTGATAAAATCTGGAGAAGATGATGAGGAGGAGGCTTGCTGAAAATTCTGTGAAGATTTTGAGAAGACCCATCTTAAGTTTGGGCTTGAGGAAAAGTGCTTTGTCCAGAAGGGGAGTAATGATATGCAAGATGCATTCTTAGGGAAGAAATATACAAAGAGAACAATTAGGAGCTAATAGTAGTAGCTGATTAAGGAGTTGTCTTATGTTTTTGCTGTAGTTATCTTATTTAGGAAGAAGTCTATTATCTTCAGAAGTTTATTTTTAGTAGGAGAATAAGTTAACAAATTTCTTTTTCTTTTTTTGAAAATGAAATGAAATATATTGAAAGAAGAAGCCAAAGGTCTAACATAAGAAAGGCATTAAGATGAATAAGATGGCTGTCAGAATTTTTCTACGAAAATAGTTGACGGAAAGTTTGTCAAAAACAATTTTTTTAGGCAACAACCATAAGACCTATGAAGGGGAAGGGGAAGAACTCTAGCAAACAAAAAGAGAATTTCCCTATAAATCGTCCTGTGACTAGATCTTGCGCAAAAGCACATGGTAGTAGTTTTAGGGTTTATCCAAAAGGGAAAACAGCAAATAAAAAGAAAAAAAATTCAACAAGAAAAACTAACCGACAAATCTACATTATACAAAATTTTAATTAAAAAATATCCTCATTTGCAAGTTCAAAATTCATACTCAGACTAGACATTGAGAACACCTACTTACTATCTTGAGAGGAAATGTTGAAAATCATAGAGATTTAGTATTTAGAATATAAGTATAATGCATTCCATATGGAAATATGTCCATGTTTAATAATAAAGCTATTTAGATACTAACAAGCAAGATTGTGTTTTCTTATCATAGAATATTGTCTTACTATTATAAATCTAATGAATAACACCCTTAAAAACCCTTTGTGGTCCTTGTGTCCTTAAAATTTAAACTTTACAGTTGCAGTCATGATAAATCAACTTATGGACTCTTCCCCTGTGTTTTGCCTTGTATATTTAGATAATATTCCAATAGATCAGGCTTTTACAAAATTTGCAAACTCTTTGGTAATGAATTGCTCCTTGCCGTATGTTCTTGCCAGATATTCACTTTATCAGCAGTACCAGTTCAAAGGATGCCAAAAGCTGCAATGCAGTGCTTTTCTGTGTTGAGGCCTGGAGGCTTGCTCTTATTCAGGGATTATGGTAATAAAAAAAACAAGTATTCAACTACTGCCTAACAAATGTGACATCTGAATATGCTATTCAGGTGTCTTAATTGTCAGTTTTCATATGTTATTAATTATGAAGCTCTACAATTGGTTGCACCTATAAATTTTCAGTTCGATGAAACTTAGGGCTATATGACATGACGATGCTGCGCTTTGAACCTGAGAAGAAAGTGGGATTTCGAGAATACATGCGATCAGATGGAACTCGTTCTTATTTCTTCTGTTTAGATTTTGTCAGGAATCTGTTTGTGGATGCAGGCTTCATTGAGGTAACCAGCTTTTCTTACATTATCATGAAAATTCATCATTCTAGTCCAGTTTCTGTACATAATTATACATGCCATCACATTCCATTTGGTTGGCAGCCAGGGTTCAGTGACTAGAACTAAAGGAAACTCACAATCTTGTTTACGAGAACAATTATTTTATGGTTCACTTTCTTGACAAGTATAAGCATCTCTACGTCAACTTTGCATGCAACTGTATATGCTTGAGAAACTTTTAGATGAATTGTAGTGTTTGGACTTGAGAGTTTAAAAAAGGACATCTTCTTTGGTTGATGATGTTGCTTCCGTACATGTAGCTGGAGCTTGAGTATTGCTGCATTCAGTCTATAAACCGCCGAAAAGGTAAAATCATGAGAAGGGTGTGGGTTCATGGGAAGTTTCAAAAGCCGATATAAAGTGGTAGTCAAGATGCTTATTTTAGAAGATTTCAGAGCTTATGCCCGCTGGTTCTACAAAGATGGTGTTTTGCATGGCACCAGAGTAATGTTCAATTTAAGAAAGCATCCCCCAAGTTTCCTGTTTCAGTATTATTGAGATTTGTTACTATGAATGGAAAGCTTGGAGAGATGAAAGGTGATTATTATTACTGTCCTTAAAATTGACTGTTTTTCTCTTAATGCCTTCCCAAGTTTTTACTAAATCTATGATGTAAACCTTAGAATTGCCTGTAAATTCAACGTGACAAGTTGCATTTGAACGTGACATAGCTGCCTGATTCGATAGCGTCAGGTTCTTAAACCCCAGTAGTGATGTTTTGCCTATCGGAAAAAATGTTGTTGCGGTTGACTTTGCTACTAGTTAAGAGGCTCGTCCTATCCCATGCTGTGCGTCATCACATACCTAAGAAGCAGCTGTTAACATCGTCAGGTGAAGGCATCTCTGATATTTCCAATTAGGAGAACAATTTCTAGTTCTTTAGGATTTTTTATTTATTGTCAAATTTTTTAAATTTTAATTTGGTAATTATTTTTTAAAAATTTGTATAGCAGGTTGTTTTTACTAATGTTATGTATTTACTAAATGTTATACGGATATTCGTTTTGTTCATCTATTAATTATATTAAAAATAATTTAATTTAATTTATACAAAATTTAAAAAGTCAATTTAATTTTAAAATTTTAAGATGCTTCAAAATCTCCTTAAGAGATTATTACTTGGGCATTAAGGAAATGAAGCTTAAAGAACCTTCTAACTTCTTTTGACTGGATAGCCTTTGCACAAGAAATCAGTCGAAGACCGTGGCTGCTTGTAGGGAATAGGTCACCCCACCACTAGATTGACCAATGTAAGTGCTCTGAATTTCATAATCCAACTTGTGGCTGCCAAAGCTGACTTATATATATATATATATATATATATATGGCGGATACAGTATTTAGGATTTGGCTTCACCTGTTTATGAGAGGTTTAGTGGTATCAGAATTACTATGTTAAGCTTGAGTTTGCTTAATGCCGCGAGTTCGAATTATAGAAATACAATGTGGACTTGGGACTTGTAAGCCCTATGTTATAAGGTCTTACATTTAATTTATTGGCTAATTTCTTAAATTTAAACTGAACTTAAAATTTATATATAATTTATGAATTTTAACAAATTTTGCCAATTGCCGGATGCTAGGCGCGTCTTGGGTGTTTGCATGCATCTCTCTCTCCACCACCAAACTCTCACTAGTTATGAGACAAGATTTTCTGTCCAGTTTTATGACGTCTTATTACGTCTTATAAATTTTAATCATTTATTTATGCAGATCTTACATTTATTTACGCAAGATTTACGCAAAATTTACATAAATAAATGACTGATCATAAGATAACATAAAATACTGTAAAACTAAACAAAAGATATGTGCACACCGGTGACCGCCATCTCTGTATTTGGTTTTCTACAGAAAGGCCGAGTCTTCCTTTGAATTGACATTTGGCAGCGATTGCTTTTGTCTTTTCTTTGTTTTGTCGATTCCGAAATTTGCTCGTGCATTAATGTGCTTGCAAGTAGCTTATCTCATTTCGTACCAAGATTGGCTTTATATGATTGCTTCTGTTCTGCTGGGACTTTATCTTCCCCCTTTCTCTAAGGTCGAAGGAGAATAAATTTTAAAACAGATTTAAATCTCTGTTTAAAATTTATTATATATATATATACATAGACACATGCACACACACATATACTGGTAAGGTAATATTGAAATAATTAATAAATCTCATATAGACAAAGAAATAAGGAATTTATAATCTTAAAAAGTTGAGTTAAAGTCTGAATTTCTTCATATATAAATTATTTCTCTCTATTTTAATTAATATTTAAAATTCAAACAAAACTTTGGAGTAAGATATTTTGCATATTGTGGATAAAATATGAATCTCTGTTTAAATTTTAATAAAACATTAATCAAGCAAAATGAATATTTAAATACTTTAAAAATAAAGAAGAATGAAGTTATTTAATATAAGAAATAGCGTTAAAATAACTAAATAAAAATAAAATAATTTATATACGAGAACTTATTTATAATTTAATATTTTAAAATTTAAGTTATAACGTAGATTTTTTATATATAAATTACTCATTCTTCTAAAATAAAAATAATTATAAAATTTAAGTTAAAATAAGTATAATTATAAGGCTAAACTTTACAATGACGGTATTGACAACAGCTTATTAGCTGTTTTTTAGTTTATTGACTAAAAGTTAACTTTTTTACCATCTTAAAAAGTTATTAATATGTTTAGTGAATGACTTATTGATTAGCTTATTTAACTCCAATAAGTTAATATTTAATTACAGTATTTGAAGTTAGTTGTTTACCTAATGATAGTATTACCTTCTACTTTACTCTTTACTTTTGCTCTGTGTATTTTTAAAATTGTTTTTTAACCATACTGAAATTTAGAAGAATATAATAAAAGAGTTAATTAAACATTTAAAAATATCATAATATTAAGTTTTTAAACATAAAGAGTCAAATCAAATTAATATTTTTAGTATATAACTACTAAATATTGTATCTACGTTACACTATAATTATAGATATTGTAATTTATTAAATAATAAATTTATACATATTATATGAAAAATACTAATATGATGTAGCTCACTGTATCATTCATATTAATACAGAATTTAACGTTAGATGATGATGATGATGATTATTATTATATTTTTATTGAAGTTATAAACTTAAGTTTTGTAAAATTAAATATCTAAAATCGAAATTTTTATAAGAATATTCAATGAAATACTAAGAAATAAATATTCATGTCCTTATAATTTTTTAAAATCATATCCTCATAAATTATTTTACACATCAACAGTTAATGCTAAAGAACTAATTTTACTAAACATCTTTAATAAATAATTAATTATATTTACTAGTCAAATCTACTGATATAATTAACTATCAATTAATAATTAATAGAATTAAATAACAGCTAATATAATCACGTTGTATGCCTTAATATCTCAAATTCAATGTAAACCCTTGGCCGTTGGTTGGAGCTACGATCCCTATGCCCGATTGATTGCACATGGGTAGAATTTTTTGCCTTCTAATTCTGTGGGCTTATTCTCCATCGTGGCCGTAACGTCTTTCCTCATTTCGGCCCCACTTTCTCTAACCTTATACTCAAATTCCCAGTGCTTAGCTCAGATAATGACAAATTCTCAATGCTTTAAATCTTTCGTAATCAAATGGTGTTGAACTTAATAGGATCAAAAATAATAATAACGACAAATAAAAATCTTACTAGCACCCAAGATTTAGTAATACACAAACTTACCGAATTTAGTAATATACAAATTTACTTTTAACTAATAGAGAAGTTATTTCTAAATGAAATTTAGATATCACAATTTAAATAAAAGTAAAATATACTAATTAAGAAGAATATAACATTCAAAAGAAAATTTAAGTTTATTTTGTCATGAATTAGATTTTAATCCTCTTTAATATTTTAGAGAGAAGAAGAAGGATGTTTTAATCGTACAACTTAATTGGCCTAAGGGGTAAGTAAAAATATCATAAAAACAATCCACGTTACTCCTTATAAATCATATTTTGTCTTTGATTTTATAAATATATTTTTGTAAAATATACAATTATTACGTATTAAACAATAAATAAGATTTATAGCGTGTTCTGATATATTAAATAGGAATATACAATTATTCATTTTCTGTTTTGACCTTTCAACAAAAAGAAAAGGTCTTTTGTTTTTGCCGTCAACTTTGAACCCTGTGCAACTGTGTAAATATAAATTCATTAATAGTTATCTTTTGTTTGTTTAAGTAAGTAGATAATGTATGAACTAATTAATATTATAAAGGGACCCATGCTCGGGAAAAGAGAAAGATAAGTTCTATTTCATTTGTCTAGTATACTAATGAAATTGATGTCCTGTACATGTTTGATGCTAACATGTTTCTGCTGAAGTTGGGGCTAGGTAAGATAAGGCATAAATAAATGGTCGTCCTGGAAAACACAAGAAGTTGCTAAAATAGATAAGCTAATTAAGGTCAGTTGTCTGAACTATGATGCCACCTCCAAAACCATTCTCTTGGTGACTTGCTTGAACTACTTTTATACGCAGGAATGGTTTTAAAATACATTTGCTGCTTCGTTTGGTTGTTACTAAACGAAAACAGAAAAGAAAAACTTATTTTAATGGCCTGGATGATCAAAGAAAACAATTGTGTAGTGTACTTGTCTTTGGTTTGTTCTACAAAGATTGTTTCTTTTCATTGATTGGTCCAAAGTATAACTAACACACCTACTAATGAAGATAACTTTAAATCTTAAATTAATCAAAGCTAGCTAGTTGCCGAGTAGCTGGTAATGACATCAACACATCATTATATAATATCGGAATATGTCAATCAATCACCAAGTTTATAGACAAGTCAATGATTTTGATTAAGTAAGCCAATATGATTCTTAAAATAAATTAGCGACACACATCTAACAATGTGGCAGATTGCAATTGAAGAGTAGGAAGAACTATATTGTACATAGCAAATGATGTAGCCTAACCTTAATAAAAATATAGGTCAAGAGGCTTCTCATCTGGTCGGAATCGACGTGTATTCCATCACAGATGCACGCGATGAATATATTTATTTTACAAAAGCATTGAGGACTTAAAAAGGGAGCAATATTGTACAATTTCAACTGATGATGCATGATTCCCCATTATTAAATTAAGTGGTTGTAGTAAATCATGCTTTATTAATTAATCATGTATAGATATATATATATAATTAAGTTTTTATCTAGTGGTTTAGATTTCCTTAAAGCCATGGTTCTCATTTGTTTGTGGGTTCTTACATGATTGGTTCCTTCAACTTCCAAACATTGTAGGGCTTGGAAGTGATGGTGAAACAACAATTCAGAAAGAGAAGTAGAACTGATTCAAAGAATGGAGGAGCTATTGCTGATTATTTTAATCAAAAGCCATTTTATTATTAATTATAACCCAACATGGGAATCAAAGTGCTCTACTGCTTTTCCCATAGAATGTTGAATACAAGTAACCAGGCAGTAGGGCAACAATATTATATTATTTAGGGTTCATTTACAATGACATGTGAATCCACGTGAAGGGGGTCCTTTATGTTGCAATAACTCTTGGATCCTTTGAGTGAAGAAAACATCCTTTCCTGGACATTGTGGAGATCTTAACCCCAAACTTTGGCTTTAGTGCCTTCCTCTTTTCTTTTTCTGTCAGATTACTGATCTTAACTCGAATTAAGTAGCATTGGCACTCATTTTACTGTATCCAATTCCATGTCATAAACTAATTACTCAAGATTATGAGACAAATTAAACGTACGTGTCACATAAGTATAGGTGATGATCTGTTCTCTGCATCGTTTCTTTTTTCTAAGGGATCAGAAATATTATTCATTAGTTTCTGAAAAGAAAAACCAACTAAAGGCAAGTTTGGTTCCGTGCTCCATGAGAATGGATCTGTACACACCTGTCTTTCTCATATTTCATTCCCTTATAAGGCCAATGCACATATGCATTTGTATGAATATATGGAAGTTAGCTCTTGTAGGAGCTTCTTAGAGCTAGATTGGAGTAGGATTAAATTTCATTGACTTGGGTTTTTCTTGAAGTGTTCTAATTATTGATAATAATTAGGAAGGGTTAATGCGACAATAACATTGTATAGTGGTTTTGGACTTATTTTTGTAAGGCTCTTATAGTTTGATGATAATTAAAAAACACCCTTGTTCTAGTATAATCTTAATTATAAAACTATTTGTAGCATACAAGCTATTATCTATCAATTGTATTTTGATAAAATTTACAGAGGACTTAGTCTAATTACGGCATAATATCCAAAAAGGGATCTATTTGATTAATTATTGAACTATAGGAACCTCTTGGAAGTTAAATTCTAAAACAACAAGATCAGAAAGACTTTCCCATTTACAAGCTAAATGTAGCAAAGAAAACAACAAAACCACTACTTATGGTATTCATCAGATTAAGCTCTTAATTTGAGAATGGTTCATTCAAAATTATGTAAAAGCCAAAATCTTCAAGGATCATGCATATATAAACATAGATCTTAAAAATAATTCCTGAAAGCCAGCATTTGATATCTCATAAGGTTATTTGATTGATCCAAAGTTGTATAACGTAGGAGATTTAGACTCTAGATGAAATTATTTCTGCAATATATATCTGCTAGTTACCTCCTTCACCGAATCAATTTATTTGCTTGACATACATTTTCCAATAGTTGACTCAACTACTTCCTTCAAGTTCGAAAATGAAAGTAAAAAGAAACTGAAACAGACAAACTCTCTCCTTCGAGTTCATTACATGGTCAATGCCATTGGGTCATCCTCCATTTCATCGTTTTCTGATTAATTTCCATTAGATGATTAGACTCTTTCATCATATATATAGTCTAAACAACGTCAGAAGAGAAACAAGACAAGCCTCGTTTATTAATATTTATCATCCTCCCAACGGTAGTTTTGCCTCTTATCATTTAATTAAGATGGCCTCAAAATGATCCTTGGACTAATAGATTGGGACCCATACCTGATATATTAAAAATGTAAATGGAGAATTTCTATGTAACTTAACCCGACCTAGCATTTTTATTATTACGTTTGATTGGCTACAAGGATGCTTTATATCCTTTAATATAGCTCATGTGAGCAAAGAAACATTAAATTACATAAGAAATTTTAGGAAAGGAACAGAAAGGGTACTCTTAGACTATTCATATGATGCGTAGTTAAGATTAGGCAAAGGTCTGATAGAAACTAATACTGCATGAGAAAAAATGTCTAAACTGACATAATTTTCTAGTTGAGTAAGTCAGCAATTATTCTTTAGGATATTGATATACATACATACAGAAGATGGAAGCAAAGAAAATAAAACCTGCTCAAGTTTTAACTGACGTAGGTTTCTGCTAATGGCATATAGAAATTAAGCTAAAAATGAGTATGGATAATTCTCTAAGCAATGGAATGAAGATATGTAATTCTACAAGCAGAATCAACCAAAAGACGTATACCTATTCTGCAAAGAATACAAATACTTGAATTTGATCAGTCTGTTTTCCTGTTTTATTTCCTAGAAAAGTGCTTTCTTATGCAATTAGAGAAGTCTCTTCTTACTCTCTCTAAATGTCCATAGCTCTTTCTAAGTGTCAACTTAACGCATCAACAAAGCCAGAATGATAATCGCCCTTGCTTTTTAACAAGATATCAAACAGAGATAGATGTAAGGAAGCAGCAAATTTATTGTTTGAAAGCAGTTGCGATATTCCCAATTTGTCTCCCAGCAAGAAGTTGGAGTAAAGAAGAAGGAAAGTTGCACTCTTAAGAATAAGTGGATACACATGGTCATAGCACACCAGGAAATTTACAGAATACGAATATGGTTATTCATTTCTAAGTTACCTGGTCGTTCCTCCCAAGTTCCAATCATCACGACTATAACCTTTTAAGCTAGATGAATCTTGACTCTGCTGCTTCTCCTTTCTTAAAATTTTCCCAATTTCTGTTAATTAACGTTATCGGTCTCATCTTTTTGTTTCTGATTGCTAGCTAATAGGGTGGCCTTCCATGAGGCCACCCTCCATATCCCTCATGGCTCAATTGTCCCCCATTAGGCATCAAATTTGGAGGCAAATTGAATACCGGCATTGATGTTGCCGGATCCCCCATTCCCCCGCCACTACCATCACTGGCGCCACCACCTCCGAGCTGCCCTTGGCCACCCCCACCGCTTCCACCTTCTTCTTCCTCCTCCAGCGGTAACCTCTCATAAGTAGCATTTGAGAAAGTCGCTGCTATAAGCATAACAGGCCCTGATGCCACGAGTGATCCCACCACACTACCACCCACCACCTGCCCTTGCCCTCCGGCGAGGTATATAGTCAACCCGGTTGCTCCTGGAGGCGCTGGTCCAGGCAAGAAAGCGCCAGTCAGTGACAAAATCTCAAACCTACCATGAAGTGCCATAACAGCTCCAGGAGCAGAAGGTTGCTTAAGAGTTACATTGGTGACCATGCCACTTCCACTCATCACGCAAACTCCTCTTTGCCTCTTCCTTGCAAAACAAGCTAAACTCTCAACAATATCAGACCCATTAGCTATTTCCATTACATGACTTTTGAGGGCATTAGGGCTATCTCTAGTGACAAAAATGGGAGGTTTAGGTTTGTTCTTGGATCCCGGTGGCCGGCCCCGTGGCCGGCGTGCTGGCACCTCTATAGCACCTTCTTTAGGCTCGTCGCTGTGTTCCCTCTCTTCTTCTTGCTCTTCTTCTCTTCCAACACCACTCTCTGTTGCTTCTCTATTGGTGTTGGACATGGATATACCTAGATCTGGCTTCTTCAATGGTGACGATGAGCTTGTTGATGTGTCGATTCCTTGAAGACCCACGTGGCCCGTCCACCACGGGTTCGCCATGGTTGTCAACACCAAAATAAAGAAGATTAATGAGCACAGATCGCCTGCAAGGTCAAAATTTTGTCTCTTGAATCTTCTGGGAAGCTGAAGATGAGCTGATTCTAGATATAAACAGTAAACATCAATCTAAGCAGGTGGGGAAAGGACTGGTTTTGGATGAAACTAAGAAAGGATGGAAAGAATGATCAACAGCTGAAAGAAGAAAGAGAAAAGAAGAAGTGAATAAACTTTCTTTAGAAAAGCAAGGAGCAAAACTGAAGCAGCAGTAGTCGTTAGCGGTTCTCAAGTGTAGAAGAGAATGAAAGCTTTGAAACTTAGCCTAGAGTGCTTAGAGAATCATAAGATTTGAAGAAGAAATGAAGAGAAGGATTATATAGTTCAGGTTTACCTACAGATGTAACAAATATAAGATGGGAGGGGATGCTTCTTGAGTTTCCTTTCGACTTAGGGAGTATGACCGACTTACGTAGCCCTGCCATTATTATTATATTTTAATCTTATCGAGTGGTGGACTCGAGGCATGGACTATAAATATTAGATGAATAAATAAATAAAAATATTGGGTGGACAATTTTGTAGAAAAATGAACCTCAAATCAGTTGATTGTATTTATTATTATAAATTATATTGATATTAATGAAAAATTCAAATTATTTATTTTTTTAAATGTATTTTTTGCTTTTAATTATAGTTATTTATTTATTTTTCCTCTCATGCCCCCTTATTTCTTAAAGCTTTTCTTCAATAAACCCTAGGTAGTTTGTAATATTCATCTACATTTTATATAAATAGATTACTAGGCCTTTTTACGGCCCATAAATTTTAATCTTCACTAAAGTGACATAAAATTACTTTATATTTTTATATCTTAAATTAAGCTTCATAATTTTTAAAATTAGATTGCCAGTTTGAGATTTATTCTAAAGTAAATAAATCTAAGAATGATGCCACGTAACTATTGAGGACAAAAGTCTTGTGACCCTCAGCATTTTCTTTAATCTTGGATAAGCTTTTAATTTTTATGCTTTGGGGCATCGTGCTGGCAAGAGATTGAGGTGCACGTCCTTGTCTTACGAAAGCAAGTGGTGTTTTGTGAATGAAATTACACGTTTAGATGGTAATGTTGAATGTAATATTATAGTAGATTATTATAAACATGAGTAAAAGATTGAGGTAATTGTCTGGACGTGATTGGCATCCTTTAGTGGTTTCTTAATGCTGTAGTACTTCGAGTCTTCTTGTCTTTTCTCGTAATTTTTCGGTCACTATTGTTTTTAACTCTCATTTCTTTCATACGGAAGAAGTTAATTCCTTCAATTCAACATTAATTGGCTAGGTATCTTTGAAAGTGCTAAACTTTCCTTCTTCTTGTACACAACTTTAATTCCTTTCCTTAGTAAGCCACTCTTACAATCGTTATCTTCCACGTTCCATGCAAATAAATTGAGCCTTCTAATTTTCACAATTTTATTGCCACCGACTTACATGTTACTAAGATAAATTTATTCAACGTGAAGTTTATAATTTTCGTTTGATTACGTGAGACGAGCTCAAATTTTCATTCAATTTATCATAAAAATTTGAAATATAATTACAATTCTATCTTGCATACTTTAACGTCATTGAAAATAAACTTATTCAATATGAAGACTATAAAAACGACGTCTAAAATTGAGTTAGAGTAGTAAATACGCTACGTTTTGAAAGTATTACGAAATTTGTCAAAAATCTTCCTTAAAATTTTGATAATTACATGGAAAAGTTTAAAAGACTTTGCCAAAATTCGAATCCTCTCCAAAGAAAAAGTTTCAACTATTTTTGAGTTAAAAGGATTGGTGTTCAAATTTGGTATAATTTGAACGAGAACTCTTTCGACAATATTGGAGTAAAAGATTCAATGACTTTGGCTCTTGTTATACCTTAGTTTCTATAAATCCCTATTGCTACCAACGCAAAGTGGGAGAATTACCTATTCTAACTCCTTAAGGTACTTCAACAAATTCCTTTTCACAATATTGTCTAGTAGTACTCTTTCATAAATTTCGATCGTTTGGTAGTGCGCCAATCCTTGTCTCATCGTATTGCTTCTGCAACTTGAGTTACATTAATGCAGAAATATTGCATAAAGTTTCTTTTCAAAAGAAACCATTTGTCTATTTGTCATGTAGATCAAAATAGGTCTATTTAATATGCTAAAGATTTGGTAATTATACTTTAAATTTAGGATTTTAATTAATTTTGCAATATTGGTTAAAACTATAAATTATATTAATCAAATATACAAAGTTTTAGTTTAGTACAAATATAACCAAGGGCGGAGCCACAGTGACATCTAAAAAAAATTCTAGTTTAAAATTATTTTAATTTTATAAAAAAATTAAAATTTTGTTCCATCAATTTAATTGGTGATAAAAAATAATAATAAAATTATAAATATATTAAGATATCAAATAAAAAATAAAATCTGAGCTTATTTATTTTTATTAAGATTATTATTATTTGGGTTCATGATTTTTTTTAAATAAAAGCTTACAAATAGAGAGATAAAAATTACATGCTTAACTGACTTTTTTATTCAAATTTTCTACCCTTTTGACTTCTTTATCACACTACTTTTTATCTTTTTGGCTTCTTCTTCTCCTAACTCCACAAGGACTACCACATCTAAAATGAAAAATAATAATCTATATTGTACGCAATTGTGGAAAGGATTCCTCTACAAGCCCTACCCCGTTCTACTGCTGATAGGTAAATTCTAACTTCTTTTCTTTGAAAGAATATGTAGTACGTATAATTTAAAGATGGGTTCTTGTAAGTTGTAAATTGTAATAGAGTTAGTGCAGTTTTAATCTTTACATTCTTTTAGACTTTTAGTGAAGATGCAATATAAGATATTTCATTGTAGACCAAAAATAATAGCATATAAAGTCGTAAAAATGATAATAGGGATAAAAGTACCCTAGATGCCCTTATGAATTAAATTGAAAATAGTTGAAGTTCTCGTATTGATAAGTGGAGAAAAGATATACAGATGTATTTGGTCTGGTGTGAAGTGGTAATGATCATCATGTGATTTATTGGAAAGGAGACGTTTAGGTTGATGTTGGTGAAGTCAAAGGTTGATGTTGCTTGAATCCAAGTGACTCTTTTTATGCTTTTGATAAGCAAAAATTGATTCACCTTGCTGAATTTTATCCTTCTGATTTCTCTAAAATAAAGCTTATTACTCTTGGTGATCAACTTGATAATGATATTGTTGATATGCAATCTGGTGATTAATTTTTGATATTAAATGGGATTAGTTATCTTGCCAAGAAGCTAGTTGAAATAAAAATGGATGTTGTGTACCCTTTTATGTTTTTACTTGTGAGATTAGCTTTGATCTTGCCTATTGCTACTGCATCGATGGAAAGAACATTTTTTGCTATGAAGACAGTGAAAATCGCTTACGCAATCGAATGAGAGATTTTTAGATAAATGACTATTTGATCACATATATTAAGAAAGATATCTTCAATTGATAATGAGAAAATTTTACAGTAATATTAAAATATAAGGACTCGTAGGGAAAGATTGTAATAGGTTATATGTAAAAAGTTCAAAACAATGATGTAATTTTTTGTTTATCAAAATACAAATATTTGTATCCTTTTCAGTAATATAAGAGTACTTTAAATATTTTACCTCCACTCAAAATGATTTCTGGATCCGTCCTAGCCTTCAAACAGTACACATGATCACTGATGAAGGAGCTGGCTTGTGGCGATAACTATCATTGGCTAGGGCGATAGTCACCCAGATGGTAAGGAGGATAGGACACCCAAGCAGGGAAGAAACATCGGAGTCAGTAGGAACAAAGCGGGGATAAGGAAAGGTGGAAGACTATGTAGTGGAAACAATCAGCAGGTAGGGGCCTAGAAGAGCAAATAAAATTTTAAATGACATGCATCCTAAAATGGAACCTACGTCTATGAGCAGATGGCAAACATAAAGTTTTTATGCATGCACCCATTCGATTTTATTTTAATTTCTATGTGTTTTTAAGCATTCCTTTAAATTAAATTAGTTTAATAAATCTAGAAAAGTGTTTTTCTAATTGTTTTCAAATGGTTAATTTTATTAGGAATACTTTAGAATTTAGTTTAGTTTTTCAAAGAGTTAAATTATTACATTAAATTAGTTACCAAATCAATAATTAGAATAAAGTAAAGATTTAAAAGGTCTATCTTCTATAATTAGATTGCGTTAAATCCATAAATATAATAAAATTATATTAATTAAGAAGATATCTTAATTTCAAAATCAAGGTAATTATTTTTCTTAATTTCATTAAGATTAATAATTATATTGATCTCTAATTAAATTTTAGAAAAGTAGTTTCTAAAATTAGAATTAATTTTTTTGAATCAAATTGAAATTAATTAATTAGACTTCTTAAATTAAGAAAATTATTTTATTAAATAATTAAGAAAGATGTTTCTTAATAAATTTATTTATTGATTGAGATAAATTAATTTTATTATTGTTTAGAGAAAATTAGTTTTCTAATTTATTAAGAAAGGATTTTCTAATAAGCTAAGAAATCAATCTCTGAACAAATAGTATAAAGGAATTTCTTAATTAAATTTAAAGTGATTTATTTAATTTAAAAATTATTTTCCTTTTAGCATTTGAAAATAGTTTTCTAATTGAGAAAAAGTTATTTCTAATGATATTAGAAATAGTATTCTAATTGGATTAGAATGTTTTACTTTTGCAATTTTGAAAAGGAGTTTTTTTTTAATTATAATAAGTAAGAAGCAGAATTTATTGAATATTATTTTCAAGTACATTTTATTAAAGGAGTAAGATAATTGGAAATAGTTTCCAATTGGATTTTAAAATTGTTTTCAAATCAAATTAAATTTCTATTTTAAATAAGAATTTAATTTATTTAGAAATTAATGAGTTTAATCTAATTTAATTATCCAAAGAGTTGGAAATATTGTTTTAGATTATGAAGATATATAACCAGAATCAAACAAAGCTTGATATTTCATGAATATAGTTTAATTACATTGGCATGAGAAATTGCATGCTTTGTTTATATGTTTGACATAGATATTAGATGAATCTTAAATTGTATATTTTTTATATATCATATTTTACATGCAATTTTGTATTTTAATGGGACTAATAAAATTAAATATCTTATTAAAAATATTAAGTATATGCTTTGAACCTGATTGTTGCCTTCTATTGTTATAAGAATGAACTAAAGTTCTATTTATTGTTAGGCTTATTAAGCAACAGATCCTACTTAACTACATTTGTGTAAATTGGATAAGCAAACTCAAGATCATATGAATTTAAAGTTAGGTTAGGGATGGCAGTCTTGGCCTGGCCCGCCCAACTATGCTCGGCTCAATCTGACTTTGTCTTGAGTTGGCTGGGCCATCAATCAGACTTGTGTAGGGGTCCTGCCAATGGGCCCAAAAAAAGGTGCAAAACGACATCGTTTTGCCAATTTTTTTAAGAAAAGAGTAGACAGATTGGGTTAGCTCGACCTGCCTTGTGGTCGATTAGACCATGGGCCAATTAACCCGTGGTTAGGTCGAGCCACTGGCCGCCCAGCTCGTGGGTCAAATTGGGCCATGCTTCCTTAGGTAAGGTTAGGAATAACATATAAGATATGTTTTGCTAAGAGTTATTACCTAATGGACCTTAATAAAGTTGTTATCTACCTAATTTAAGTTTGGATAGTTTGTTAAGCAAACTCAAGATCAACTAAATTTAAATAAAATCTTAGCCCGATAGAGAGATTAGAGTAATTTTCCAAATAGTAATGAGGGTTATTATTTTGATTAAAATAATGAGAGTAGCCACATACATGATTAAAGTTCTATTTTTATTTGGAATTCATGGCATATAATTAATTACTTGCTTTTCTTAACACTATATTTTGTTCCGAGTATAAATTACCTTTGTTTAGTATAGTTGATCCTAAAAGTAAGTGAACCAAGTTTCTTGGACATATGTTATGTTTAAGAAAATTTTTCAAAGTTAGAAAGGAAAATTGTTTATCTATTATTTATTTTACTATAATCACTCTTGAGGAATTGATGATAAAGCTTCAAAGATATACATCATATAGATGATAAAAAGGTATAAACATTTTGTGTTGACTAATATCTTATAAACTTTGATGATAATAAGTAAGATATATGTCAACATCATGATAGCAAGATGTAAGAGGTTACATGAAGTAGAGTTAAAAGATATAGTACTTTAAAGGAATTATTCCACTTAATTTAGTCTACTAAAAGCATAAATATGGACAATAATTAAAATTATTTGCTATAGAATGATAATAGTTATCATTAGAAGAAATGAGTGAATGAATTTTCTTGCCTATACGAAATATGATAAAGATTATATATATTTATAGTTCACACTTATGAGTATTTGATACTGAATTTAAATGTAATAAGATTAATAATGTTTAAGGCATGATAAGAAATATATTGTTGAGAAAAAATAGTTGATCCAAGTTTATACAAATAGTTTGTAGGTATTGCATCAAAGGAAACTTATGCTTAATATAAGTAGTAATAATATAAAGTTAAATAACTATAAGATTATGCTTTCATGCCCTATTAGTAAAATCAACTAATAAGAATCATAAAATTACATAAAAGAATATATGTATCGTTTTGATTATGATTCTTATGAAACTTGTTAAGTTGAAAAATAACCAAACTAATCTTTAGTGAAAGAATAATGATGGTATTTGATATGAATGAGGAATTGAGAAGAGGGATTGTGATAGCTTATTGAAATTAGCAGCTCCCCCTCTTTTTATATAAGGTAAATTATAATTACAATCCCTAAAAATCCTCTCAATCAAATCACAATCATAATCCCCAAAAATCCTCTGAATCAAATCATAATCTCTAACATTCCCCTAAAGCTGCAACATATATACCATAAGCTCCAAGCTTGTTACATAATTGTGTTACACAACTTGCAACCAAAGATTTGGTGAATAGATCAGCTAACTAGTCCTTAGACTTCACATGAATGATTTTTATCACATATTGTTCTACCTTCTCTCTAATAAAGTGACAGTATACCTCAATATGTTTTTTTCTTTCATGAAAAATTAAATTAGAAGCAATGTAAATGGCTACTTGATTATCACAAATTAGCTCCATAGGTTAAGTTTGATACAATATAAGTTCTTGCAACATATGTTTTATCCAGATAAGTTCTCAGGATGTATATGTCATAGCTCTATATTATGATTCTGCACTTAAACAAGAAACTACTGTTTGCTTCTTACTTTTACATGAAATTAGATTTTCACCAATAAACACATAATATCCTATAGTAGATCTTTGATTAGTGCTAGAATCAGCCCAATCAGCATCACTATAAGCCTGAACTAAATAATACCCATAGTTCTTATATAAGAGTCCCTTGTTAGGATTGCGTTTGAGGTATGTCAAGATTCAAATATTTGTATTCCAATGGTTGGTTCAAGGGGATTACATAAATTAACTCATCACACTTATACTAAATGAGATGTCAAACCTAGTAACTATAAGATAGTTTAATTTCTCAATCAGACTCCTATAATTTCTTGGATCTTTCAAGAGTTCTCCCTAGTCTGCATCAAGTTTAATGTTGGGATCCATTGGATAATCCATTGGTTTACATCCCAACCAGCAAGCTTCTTCTAGGAGATCAAGAACATACTTGTGTTGGAAGAGATAAATACCATGTTAGATCTTGTAACTTCGATTCCCAAAAAAAATATTTCAATAAACTAAGATCTTTTTTTTAATTGTTGTTATAGGAATTCTTCAATCTATGAATTCCATTTTAATCATCACCAACAATAACAACATCATCGACATAAACGATCAACATAATTTTACCAGATCTTGTGTATTTTGATAGAACACCAAATGGTCTACTTCATATTGCTTGAGACCAAATTTCTTCACAACTGAACTAACCGTCCAAACGATGCTCTAGTAGATTGTATGCAACCTTACCCTTACTAAGTAAAGAGGTTGTTTTCGACAAATTCACGTGTAACGCAAAAAGAATATATAAAAATAATGTTGGAAAGATGAAAGTAGTCAATCAATGTAAAAATAATTATATAAAAATAGTAATGTCTTATTATCATTAAAATTGAAAAAATATTTTACATTTTGATTCAATAACTATAGTTATTAAAATTAACATAAAAATAATGTTTTAAACTTAATAACTACTTTAAAAATATTTTTATATTAAAAATATTTAAATATAAAAATATATATTTAATTTAATAATTTAACTTTTCTTAATTAACAAATTTGATAAAAAAATTTGAGTACCAACAGCTACAATTCGATACGACAATATAGTACCATACAGTATGATATTCAAAACCTTCAATAAGGTAACATAATGTATGAAACTCAAAAACCTTGCTTATGAGTACACTCAAAAACCTTGCTTATGAGCCATTGTATGATATTCAAATCCTTCCATAAGGTAACACAATGTATGAAACTCAAAAACCTTGCTTATGAGCCATTGTAATTCAATCTCATCAATGGTAACTTTTCTATAGGCAAAAACTATAAGTTCCTCGCGACGTTGAACAAATATAATTATGAAGCTTGACTTGGTTTCGGAAACATAACAGAATCAAAGATACACTATGTATAAAGCATGATTATGATGTTTTGTTTTCAAGCATGACAGTAACGAAAACATAGCACAACGGAAGCATTTAAGCAGAAGGCAACATAGAAACATAGGTTGAGATCCAAGTCTCGTCCTGATTTTTCGTTCCAAAAGCATATATTTACACACATATCTTTCGAATGCTTGCTTCTTATCAACTCATCGTATACTTGCATAAGAAAAAGCAACCTTGCATTAAAGTATGCTTGTGCTGTTTTCTTGATAGATCATGGGGTACAACTAACCTGATTAAGAATGATGTTTGATGAAAAACATTGATTTCCAACAATCAAGTGCAGGAATCCTCTCAAGAGACCAGTGACTTCTCAGCATCAGTCATCAGACCTAACTACAACAAATGTCGTACCTAATTTTGTACTTGTTTGGATGGAGGTCAATTTAGCTTATAGCCGAAGGAGCAACCTGGCCCACAAGGTATAACAATTGTCACTAAAATCCTCAATTAGTTGCTGCTACTATGGTCTGGATACATAATTGAGATGGTCTAAGATCTTGTTTGCATTTTCTTGTCGGACACCTTACTGTACAATAGAGCACAAGGTGTTTGGCAGATAGCTAATATATTTGTTTGGCTAGAAGCTGGTTAGATTGCCCGATTCAATTCGACCAGTCATTTTTTGAAAAGCTACTTAGGAGTAGCGTTTCAACCTATCAGTTAATAAAAATTTTACTGAAAAACAATTGTGCCCTTAAACTCATTTCAACCTATCTAAAATGTATAGGATTAACAACAACTGTTATCTATAAATTCATCAAAACGTCTATATGGTAGCTTAAACTAACAAGCAAGATATTATTCATCGAGTAAGTTTGCAGATAACACAAGGTATAAAACTAGAGATGGGATTTGGATTTTGTTGTTGTTGTTATTGTTGTTGTTGTTGTCGTTGTTGTTATTATTATTATTATATGTTTTATGTTTTTTATTAGAGTTATAAACTTAATTTTTGTAGAATTAAATATCTAAAAT
>JANVCL010000003.1:24295625-24309489 GCA_026546855.1 Erythroxylum incrassatum | reverse complement strand
GTCATTCATATACATTTCAATTCATATATAACTCCATAATTTACTTGCACATATCATAAAATTCAATTCATACTCATATTCAGTACAACTGTATACATTCTTTACATTCGGACTAAATACACTTAACTGGTTTTCTAACCATCCATAAAATCCAATACAAACATCAAGCTTTACACATAATACGAACATGCACAAATCGGACTGTGATCATACTCGTCTTCCATCCGATCTCCTGCTTAAAAACCTGGAGATTGGGGATGAAAGGGGGGTGAGCACAAAGCTCGTGGATAATACATTTATAAACTGAACAATAAGCGAAAAATATTTTCTTTTCAAACTTTTCAAACATTTCCCATTTGAGAATTTATCCAAAAACTCATTTTCAAACTTTTCAAGACATTCATCAACATTTTCTAAGATTTTTCTCAAAATCTTCATTTGTTTCAAAACATTCATAAACAATTTCCGAAATTTCATGATTGAAAATTCACTTTCCCATTTCCCGCAAACTTTCTTACAAATCATGCACAATTTTTAAACATGAATGCATCACATTTTATGCATCACATCATAATCAGAAATACATAACACATCATAATTGGTTTGATGTTGGACCCCACACTCCACCCGTAGGTGTTTGCAGGTTATACTGCGGCGTGTGTTTGCGGGTTATACCGCGGCATCCAACAATTAATCCTATGACTAGGGATAATTTATATACTGACATAATTGCACATGATAGAAATCTTAGTAGTATGATCACATCATGATTTCCTTCATGCTATGTCATATATTATAAACTTCATTAATTTTCTTATAGATTAATATCAATTCATAAATAATGAATACCAAATTAATGAAATATGCATTTCTTTATTATTGAAAATAAAATTTGTGCACAACTTTGTATAAAGCACATTAAAGAAGATTGCCTTCAGGACACTACTCTAACATTCTTGACAACTTGAATGTTGAAGCATTGTTATACAGAATTATTATGCCTCCATTCAGCTTATATCCCAGCTCCTCTAGAACTCTTCTCATCCAAATAACCTGACATGCACATTATGCAGCTGCAATGTATTCAGCCTTTGTTATTGATAAAATAACAATGCCTTGTTTCTTTGATGACCAAGCTACTTCTCCATTGATCAGTAGAAACAAATAACCAGAAGTACTCCTTCTTCTATCAATATTGCCTGCATAATCACTGTCAACGTAAGCTCTCAATCCCGCAACCCCATCACTTGCATCTTTCCCCAATCCCAATTTTTTTCTTCCTCAAACACCACGTCTCTACTCACCATCACTTTTTTATTCTTTGAATCAAATAATTTGTAAGATTTACATTTCTCACTCACCCCTATAAAAACACAAGGACAGATTTTGTCATCAATTTTTTCTCTCTTAGTTTCTGGTATGTGAACATGACCTATGCAACCCGAAACTCGAGAGTGATCTACAGAAGGCTTTACTCCATTCCATGCCTTTCTTGGTGTTACATCCTTGACAGCTAAGGTAGGACTTCTGTTTAGAACATAAAACATCTAGATCACAACTTCAGACTAGAAACTTTTAGGAACCTTTTTTACTGACAACATAGATCTCACCATATTTATGATTATTCAATTCTTGCGCTCAACGATCTTGTTTTGTTGTGGCGTGTAAACAGTTGTAAGTTGTCTCAAGATTCCATGCTCTTTGCAAAAATCTTTGAAAGCATTTGAGTTGAATTCTCCACCTCTATCTGTTCTCAAGCATTTAATCATCTTCCCTATTTCTTTCTCGAAAAGACTTTTTAATAACTTCAAATAACTTAGGACTTCTGACTTCTTAACAAGTAGATACTGCAACATACCACTACCATAGAGTATATACCCAAACATTTACGAACATTCAAATACATATCCTATAATACTGGTATGTTAGAGCAATACATATATCCAACTTACATATGGCATCATCTAACATAATTTAAAAGTCATTAAATTTTAAAACCATTCGTTTCATTCATTCACAAAGCTTACACTGTTTCCATTAAACAAATATTTACAAACCTCATACAGGTTCTAGCAAAAACTACAAAATAAAAGCTATAACTCTTTTGAGTCAGCTGACAGACCTCTGAGCCATAACTTAGTCCAAAATGTTCCTTTAATCTAGAATAAGATACTAAGTCTCTCGTCTCATAGCTTCATAATTGTTGTATTTGTTGCTTTTAAATGATTTGAGAAATTGTTATATGCTTGGTATAGAAATTTGGTTGATGAATTGTGAAATGATGATGGAAATGCATATGAAATATTTCATGTTCATGAAAAATAAGTTTTCAAAATATGCCATTTGGGCAATCTGTTTTCAAGTTATGAATTATATGTTATGTGGGTTTGTGGTGGTCTATTCTGTATGTTAAGTGTACTTTGACTAAAGGTTTCTCCCTCCTACCCGCTGGTGGCATGGAGCTCCTTTACGGACTCCACTAAGTTCACGACTATGCAAAAACCATTATGTGGGATTGCGATAGTATATTCTGTTCACGGCTATACAAAACCATTTTATAAAACTGTGTTAGTACGTTTTGTTACAGACCTACCCAAACCATTCTGACGTGTTTATGTGATTATAATGTATTGGCAAGTTTGATGGGTATATGACTTATGTGAGTTAAGAATTTGAGAATTTTTTGTTTTATGATTCAATAAGAATTTGCTATGATCATGAAGGCTTTTAATAGTTTTTGCTTGTTATCGATTATAAAATTATTACCCACGAGCTTTAAGCCCAACCCTCCATTTTCGTACCATCTTTAGGTGAAGAGCATGAGATCGAGTAACCAAGAGTCAAGGCATCACTCCACTTTTGCAATGTTTTTGTATTTTAAGCTAGTTTTGTAAAACAAGGCTTTAGTCGCATTTTGACAATTCTAGTTATGTAAACTTTGTATTTTTGGATTATGATATATTATGGCTCGAAATGCCCCTTAAAGCTTTGTAAAACTCTTATCTTTTGATATTAATAAAATATGTTGGTGTTTTGTCCATGACTTTCCAAGTCTTTACATTGCATTTTCCAGTTTTTCAAAGATGTAGGGATTGTGTTTTGACTTCAGGGAAAAAATGCATTAATCTAGGTTGAATTAGACTAAGTTGTCTTCTTGGAAGATGTAGCTTGTCTTTCTACCTTTCCAACAATATAAGTATAAAATTTTTGGATGTTGGAGTTGAGAGATATGTTCTTATAAGTTTGTAATACTGCACAGGACATATATAGGACAGTTATAGTAAATGATGAGATGTAGTTGAATGTGATGGAACAAATGAGTTGAGATTTAAGAGTTTTATGAGATTCAATTTGATGTTTGAATTGTTAAGAGGTGATATTGCATTACAAGAGGTGAATTTGGGAAGATTATGAGTGAAAGTGATGTTAGAATGGACGTAGGAACCTTTGGAGAGACTTTGGAGGGGCTTAGGTTTCACCTATGTCCGTTAGACAGACAATAGGTCCGTTAAACGGACCTTCTCAGGCCTAGAAATGCCCCCAGCTTCATCCATGTCCATTAAAACGGAACTTCTCAGGCCTAGAAATGTCCCCAGCTTCATCCATGTCCATTAAACGGACATTAGGCCCGTTAAAAGGACCTTCACGAGGCTGGAAAACACTCAAAACCCTATGTATGTTCGTTAGGAGGAGTTGTATGTCCATTTAACGGACATAGATTGTACACCTTCGAAAAATTGCGTTTTTGACCCTATTAAACGCAAAACATCTCTTCAGAGTCTTCAAAAAATTTGTAGATCTAACGTCCTCTTTGAAACCATCCTAGAATGACCTTAATCTAACATCTCTAATGAAAGTTATGTCAATTGTACCAAGACAGGTACAATATAGTTGAGGACATAATCATGTTTGATTCTTTTAGCCATAACTTCATCATCCGACCTCCAAATGAAGTAATTCTTGAACAAATAGATTCCTAACATATTTTTTTATCTCTCTATAAAAATTGGTAGTCTTAGGTGTTGATTCAAAAAAGATTGATGGAAAGAAAGTGAGGGAATCGATTGAAGAGCATGAATTAGTTATAAACATAGGGATTTTTGGGATGTTATGAGAATGAAGATGAACTGATGATAGCTAATGAGGGTTCATTGAAATAACCCTACAGGATAATACACTCATGATTTATGACTCCAGAAACGAGGTCCAACACATAAGGTAAGTCTTAGACCATCCAAAAATCTGGAAATCATTTGCCTCTCTGTAATATGCATCGATCGTGTTTTCAAACAACAGAATAAGGCTATGAAATTGTGATTTCAGGAACAACACAAAAAAAGATGGAAGCGTGCGACGGATTTTCTAAAGGCATAGCTAATTACCAAAAGCATAAAACAAAAGGGAGGCATGTGTATTTTCCCAGAAGCAACAATCTAGAATCTTTAAACAAAAAGGAGGCATGCGTAGTAGCAACTATATATTGGGAAACTAGCTCAAGATTCGATTATGATCACTATAGAATAATTACAAAATTTTTTCGTGACTTTTGATTTTTCAAAAATCAAGATCTATTTAATTTTATAAAATAATTAACACAAATTATAATAAAGTGAAAATTTAATTAGTACCTTATTCCGAAGCTTAATATTTATCTCGTAGTATCTTTCGAACCATTTTCGAAACCGATCTATCTCAACCACCGTAGCCGCACATGTAACACCCCACTCCCGTGTGACCCGAACCCGATATCGTTGATGATATCCGAGTCCGTGTCTCGCGAGGATGGCGTACTACATCAGTCAGTTAGACGAATCTTAGTATACATTTTTTCTTTTTCGTTTTAAGACAGTCATTCGCGCAGAATAAGCAGTAGACAGTAGTACATATTTTCAGTTATTACAATCATTTATAAGAATTTACAATATCCATAAAAGTCAAAATTTACCCTCTTAAGGCTAAAATTAGACAACACCTATTTCACACAAAAATGTAGCCAACAAACCAAAGTTTCATTTGGCACAAACCTCACCTCATTTGCATACCCACACAATTAGTTATGATCAAAACAGTGCAATCGGTCCAAACTCCATTTTCCAGCTTTACTTCTCAAGTCAATTCCTAACACTTCCAATACCAATTCCACATGCATAAGCATCCTAATAACACAAGAATTGAGCCAATAGGTCATCAAGACCTTCACTTCAATATATATATCCATAAATTTCAGTACCTATCTTCAATCATTTTCTTATCATTTTCTTTTAAGTTTGAGTCATCTAATATCACTAAATTCACTTCAAACACTAATCATCTTTACCTTATGATTTCTTACACACAAACATACCCAACAAGGCAAGCCATATGTGTCATGACATTAAGGCATCATTCATCTTATTTAATGAACAATCACTTCCAATCCATGCAACTAACTATGAATTCATGCATTAAAACCATAATTAAAACATAAACATCATCTTACCTAAAGCTTCCAACTCCACCTCTTCAAGCCTTTAATTTTCCAACTACCCTACTTCTTCTCCATCCCATGCATGGTTATCATCAAGATAAGAGGGTAGAAGGTTTAAGTTTGCAAGCTTGTAAGGAAGAAGAATACTTAAGATTGGAGGAAATAACACTTAAAGAAGGAGAAAAATTCGATGGAGAGGGGAAGATGAAGAGGGTTTTCGGGTGAGTGAGAGAATAAGCAAGAACAAGTGATGATTTTCCTCCTCTCAATGTGAAGTAGCCGAAAATATAAGGGATAGGAACAACCAAAACATTAAATGGTGGGACACTTGGCATTGTAGGGAGGAATAAGAAAAGTCAATGTAATCAATTCATCCTAATAGAAAAACAACATTATTTCTTTAATGCATTTTCAAAGGGTCCCACATACAATTCCAACATATTAAACCCAATAGCCCAAGCCCATAAAATCAGCAAATTTCGGTTCTGAAAACCGACCGGTTAGTCACTTGACGATTTTTTCGGTCCGGAAATTTTCTCCGAAAAATTCCAGAAAAATTTCTAAAAATCCCTTAAAATGTAAAACACGCAATAACTCACTCCAATAAATTTTTCAAATACAATTTCCACATAAATCACAATAAAATGTCGTTTAGGCCTAATACCGGGAAATAATCATGAATGCATGTACAGTTATTTCATGTGCACAAATTCACTGTTGACCAATACCAATATGCATGACAATGCCAAAACAGTCCTAATCACTCTTATCTCTAGCCAATTTACTATTTTACCCTTCCTGTTGGGGGTGAGATGTTACAATTTGTCCTTAGGTTTGATGGGTTTGAGACTACAAATTGCTTTTTCCATATTAAAAGCAGTGAAAGGGGAGACTAGGTGGAGATTTTAGATAAGATGAGTTGGGGTTCTTATTTGGGTGGATATTTTCTGGTGCTCATTAACATAATAACTTAATCAGTTTCTAATTTCAAAAATTACAAAATTTAGAAATAGTTTTTAATTAATTTAAAATTAAAGAAATGTCACATTAGACACCAAATGGACTCCATTATACTAGGTTAGCATACCACGTAAGACATGTTAATGCCACATCAACATAAATTTGAGAGAAGTTTAATGGAGTAAGGGTTAAGATATTAGTTTGTTCCATTTTAAAATATTAAGGGTCTAATGTAACCTATTTAATATCGCTAAGTGACCAATATGTATCTTAGATAACGATAGGGCTAAGTTAAATATTTTGTAAAATATTATAGGAAAATTTACACCTTTGGACTGCAACATCTTTTTCGAGTAAAGATTAATCTTTGTAAAATCTTCTTTGAAGGTTAAGAGTGACCTAAAATCTTCTTAAATTAATTAAACAAAAGAAAAGTAGCCTTAAATGGTGCTTACAACTTAAAAAACCATACTTACTCAGTTTAATGATTAGGGGCTCATAATCACTTCACAATGATTGAATGAATGCTTGTAAAATGCTCAAAAACTCTTTAAAATGTTATTGAAACTATTAAATGTTATAAATACTTCTAATAATTGAACACCTAAGTATTTATCCATACTATTATCCATACTAACCCTAAAATGTCATTAGACACAAAAAGTAGTCACTGAAACAATAAACAACAATGACATTGATCGACTACTTCGACACATTGGTCAACCAACGTATTAACATATATGATGTACAAACTCATAATACATTCAAATATTGGTAGACCAATATGAACATAAATAATACATTAGTGGACTACTAACCCAGGTTGATTAACAAGTGTGCCTGAAAACATATTTCCAAATATTTTGAAGTTTTTACAAATATTAAACCACATCCCTTTAACTAAACCCTGATCTAAAATCAACTCAAAAGTAGTCGAAATAAATTTGGATCAAACGAGTTTTCTTGAAATCAAAATCTTAATTCCTCTTAAAAATTTGAAAGATGTATGCATTAAGCTTAAAAAATAATGTTCTTATATACGAAGAGCTCCTAAAGTGTTGTAATACTAAAGTAAAAGATATAGAAAAAGTTACAATTGGTTTTATGAATTTGATATACCTTGATCTTCTTTATTATGAGTCTTGTCCTTAAATGGATTTAAAGTTTATGAACTTTTGTCTATTGTCTCTATAAGGTGTTTCTTCACTTTATTTAATATTGCTTTCTTTTAGGACATTATAATAATTATTAATAACAACTACATTATCATCAAAAGATGTATTGGAATCTCCATCGATTTAATAATCTCTCCCTTTTTTATGGAGAAAAAACATGTTATATTAGAAAGAAAATAATAAAATTAATCATTTTACGCACAACCAATCTCTCTATATAAAAACTATGAAATTTTACTCCCCATTAATTCTTACATCATTTAAAATTTAAAATTTACTAATCTTAATGACTAATAGATAGAATATTGATAATTACTAAATATATTATATTCTTAATATGATTTTGAAAAGATTTTGCTTTTGTTCGGATGATTTTTATAGGATTTAGTACTCAATTTAGTTTATAATTTATTTTTAAGCCTTATTGTAGCTCCCTAATGAAAAAGAAGCAAAATTGGGAAATTTTATGTCAAGTTAAAGTAAAATGCGGCAAATTGCATAACATAGGTCTATGTTCCACGACATGGATTCATTTCTTCCAACATAAAACCAAACACAAAACCATGTTTGGGACTTGTGAGAGCAAAATATTTTACGTAACTGATGGGAAGCGACACTATCAAAACACGATACTGTGTTGGAACCATATTCATCATGATTGCATAAAATTGTTCAAAAAAAAGGCTAACATAAGTTTATATTAATGATCCTTGTCAGTAGAAACTTTTACATAAACTAATAATTTTTAGAGTTATTAAAGACACGAGACCAATATGACTTTGAAATTTTTAGGATTTTATAAGAATAAAAATTATCTTTTTTTGTATTATAAAGGAGGAGAGCACATTATTAGACAACATATTATTACAAAGATGAATTAAAGCATCTTTAGACAAGAAGGGAGCAAATTTGGAGAAAAGAAGGAACTTTGCATCAAGATTCAAGTGAAGGAATCAAGATTTTAAGATCTAAAAGAATGAGTTCATTTATTTTGTGTTCCTTCTTAGTAGTTATTGGTTTTCTTTATCTTATTATTAACTAAATTAGAATAGGCGTAGATTAGACAAACCCTAGAACTATGTGCTTGGGTTAATTATTTGATTTAATGAAAGAATAAGTTTTATTTTGAATTTTTAATGACTAATTACTATGGTGTAATGAAAATATATTGACATTTTGATTCGATTTCAAATATCATATATAGGGATTAAGAAATCATATGTATGAATAGATCATTGTATGAAAAATAAGAGTCGCATGAAATCTTAGAGATAGAACCATATAAATCTTTTGAGTTAGAGTCAAATCTATCAAGACAATTTCAATCAATCAACTTCAGGAAAGTGATTGTATGTCTTCAGAAAAAATATGGTTGTAAATTTGAAAATTTACTGGTTTAAGAAATTAACGATAAGGATTAAATCATGTGAAATTTATAGAAGACATTTAGGTGAATTTTATATCTAAATCTTGATTTTTAATTGATTGCCTTATTCTTTCTTGTTGCTTTGGTTTGTTTTTCTATTAGTAATTTTAGTTTCATTATTTTTTAAAATCAATCATTTGTTAGATTGGATAATAGAAAGACAACTAGTATTATTAATTATACTCCTCATGAGATTAACAAACATATTATAAGAACAATACATGCACTTGCCTTGTGATCTTTAGAATAATTTATAAAATGCAAAATCAAGTTTTTGACACTGTTATTGGGAGTTAGGATGTTAGGAACTACTTATTCTTATTAATCTAATCATTTTTATATTTATTTAGTTTATAACTTTCTTTTTTTAATCTTGTAGTTGTTAGTTAAATTTCAGAATTTAGAAACGTTGATTTATAACCAGGAGTAGTTCGAAAGTACTACTGGAACTAGATCCAAATGTTGAAAGTAATTTTCTTTGGAATTTAAGGGAGAACAAACTAAATATTTTGAGGTTGAAAAATACCTAACACAATGCAAGGTAGGTAGAAAAACATACTATGGGGGATTATGCTAGGTCATCACTTATAGAAAAACAAACTAGCAATAAATCGACCAAAAGAAAAGGCCAATAATTTTAAGATCAAGCTCAATATGATTAAGATAGTTCAACAACTTGTGCAATTTTATAACTTTCTAGATGAGGATCTAAATGCACACACCACCAATCTTTTAGAAATTTGTGATACATTAAAGTCTAATGGAGTTTCAGAAGAAACAATTCAGTTAAGGTTTTTACCTTTCATATTAAGGGACAAAGCTAAATTATTATTGAAACCGTTGCCTTCTTAAAATATTACTAATTGTACTGTTATTACTTAATGGTTTTTATTCAGATACTTTCTTCTAACATGAATAGTAAACTCAAGAATAACCTCTCCTTTTAGTAACTTGAGAGTGACACGTCATATGGTATTAAGAGATGGAAGGATTGGTTAAGGAAGTGCCCACTTTATGGACTTGATTTGAGATTACATATATAAACATTTCATAGTGGATTGAGTTAATTATCCAAGCAATTCGTTGAGACATCTTTGGGTAGGACTACTAGCTTTAAAACTTATAAAGAATTATAAACGATCATTGAGAATATTCCCATAAGCAATTACCAATAAGGGAATCTAAGGCTAAAGCCTAAATCAGGTGGTATCTATGATAGTGATGTGGTAATAACATTATAGGCAAAATTTAAAGTTCTGAGGAAAAAAGTTTGATAGTATGAGTTTGAAAATTTACCAAACATAAGTGATGAGTTTTGATATTTGAAATGGTGGTCACCCTAATCATGAATATCAAGCATCTTACAACATAGGACAACTGATCGAGCTATTTAATTTTAAGGGAAACCAACCTTAAAATAATCCTTAAAGTAATTATTACAATCTATGGGGGCGAAGAAATGATCCTAAATTTTTATGGAATAATTAAATTTGACCTATATTTTAGCAGTAACAGAAGAAAGAAAGGAAGCCAAGTCTTAAGGAGCTCATAAAAAAATCGTTAATGTACTTCAGGCTCGCTTCCAAAATATTGAATTGTCTTTTGGAAATAAAAAAATAATAATCCATCCACAACTTGGGAATTTAGATTGGATAAATTACTAAACTTGTCACTAAAATGTAGTTAAGTATGTAGCTTTTCAATATTAAGCTAAACCTAAGAGTGTAAGTGAATGCAGTGACTTTAAGTAGTGAAAAGAAGCTAAAAGTTAAAAATGAAGATGAAGAAAAGGAGAACAATTTTGCAGAAAAATTAGAGGATGAGGAGAAGAAGAAAGAGAAAGAAAGGGATTTAAAGAAGAAAGTTATCAAAGAGTACCAAGCAAAAATTCCATACCCAATTAGACTTGAGAAAGATAAAAAGGAAGATAAATTTGGTAAATTTTTAGATCTTTACAAGTAATTACATCTTAAAATTCCTTCTTTTAAAAGTTGTTTTAGAGATGCCAAAGTATGCCAAGTACTAAAAAGATATCCTTTCTAACGAAAAAGAGGCTCAAGAAGTTGTTGATAGTTAATATAAATGATGAGTACTCTGCCATATTATAGAAAAAAATTATCTCAAAAAATCAAAGATCCAATAAATTTTACTATTTCGTTCAATGTTATTGGTTTATCAATTTCAAGGCATTAGCATACTTAGGTGCCAATATAGTTCGATACCATGTGACATGTTTAAGAAGTTAGGGTTTGGTGAAATTAAACTAATTAGGGTGAGCATCCAATTAGTAGATATATTAATTAAGTATTATAGGGGCATTATGGAAGACGTTTTGGTTAAGGTTAACAAGTTCATCTAACCTATTAATTTTTTTTATCATAGATATGATGGATGATATAAAGACTCATTTGATCTTAGGAAAACCGTTCATATCTACTAATAAAGCTATATAGAAGTGTGTGATGGGAAATTAATCCTAAGGTTAAGAGATGAGGAAGTAGTGTTTTTAAGATATCCAAATCCGTGAGATATCCCCTTGAAAAAGATGATTTTCTTTACATAGAATGCTGAAATTTCTTATATCATGTAAGTAATAATAAAAAAGGATCTATTAAAAACTTGTATTATATGACGAGAAGGAGAGGAGATGAATGACCTTATTATAGTAGAGCACGTGACATTTTTTAGGCTAATTAATCTGTAATTAAGAATTGAGTAAGGATTCTAACTAAATAACTTATAAATAAGTGCTTATTAGGAGGTAATCTAATGATTTAGGTATTTTTATTTTAGTTTAGTAGCTTTAGGAATCTTAAGCATTAATTTTTATTAAGTTTTTCTATGACTTGATTTTCTTTATACATGTTTTTTTAATTAAAAGTAGTTTAAAATCACGTACTCAAGTGTGATTTGAAGTTCTTTCACTGAGTACATTTGTATACCTACCACCAATTCGTACTAATCATACTATAGTTATAGAGTCTTTTGTTATCAAAGAAGTACCAATTATCATAATTTCTTTATTTTCCCTTCTTTTATAATTTTTTAATAATTTTTATATGTTTTCACATTGAGTACGAATTGATATAATTTTTATATGTTTTTACATTGTAAAGAGTTTTATAAAGTTTTTGTAAGCATTAATTGTTGCATTTTAAAATGTATGATCTTTTATGATTACTAAAATGGTTAAGCAACATCTTCTAAGTTGTAAACTATTTTGTGAGTGGGTTAACTATTAACCTTGGAGAAATATTTTAAGAATAGTTGCTCTTTACTTATGAAACACAAGATTATTGTGAGAAGATTTCTTTTCTTGTTGAAAGAAGAGACTTGGTAGAAATTCCAAGAAGTTTCTTGCATAACAGATGTAGGTAAGGATTGTTTATAGAAACATTACAAATTAATTTGCCTTTCTTCTTCTTTATACTCTTTAAATTATTTTTTATTAGTTCATATTAAGCTATTTTTACCATTTATTGATTCTTTTTCAATAGGATTTATTAGATAAGCAATACTAGTTTAAATTTACCACCATCTAATTCGCCCCCTATGGGGTACTATTAGGGAACAATATTTTTATTTTCATAATTTGATTTGTTTAGGAAAATATTCATGATCATTGATGGTTGAGTTAATTTTAATTTTGATACTTTAATTTTAAAAATGTTACTTGATTTATACTATGGTGCTTTTTATATAATTTAGACATACAATTAAGTTAAAAGTTATTTCTTTGTAAATCTCTTTAGTATCTAATAAAAAAGAGGAAAAAGTGTGAATAAGTGAGTATAAAATAAACAATCTACTGGATTCAAAACAAGTAAAAAGGTTTAATTTGAAGAACAGTGCTAGTAACTATTTAAAATTGTGAGCTAATTGAGTCACTGAGAGTATTCATGATAAGTGTTTACTTTATCGTCAAAAGGTTTGGTGATTTTTCAAATAAGCCTCTAAATTATCTAGTGTTAATTAAAATCATTTTATGTTTTTATTTCAATAAAATTTATGAAAATATTTAAAATTTGAAGCATCTTTCTTATATATGTTTACTTTATGTACTAGGTTAAATTTTGGAGATTGAGTTAAAATTTGAAGGATTGTAGAGTTAAATTAAATTAATTTATAACTTGATCAAAGTAGTTAAATGCTTAAAAGATTAATAAACTTACAATTAAATGAATAATGGAGATTCTTGATTGATCTAATTGATTTGATAAATTCTTTCCTTGATTCATAAGCTATTTAAGTTAAGACTGATTAAATTGATTTGCTTAAGAGCAAGAAAATGCTTAAGTGTGGAGCTTTTTATAAGTTTTTGCTTGTTTTTAACTGATTTCTAGAATATTTGGTACTTAGTTGAATTATATTTTGATTTCAGATCTTACTGTAGCTCTTTAATGAGAAATGAACAAATTCGAGGAATTAAAAGTCAAGTTAAAGTGAATTGGGCATATTGCACAACATAGGTTCATGATATATAATATAAATTTGCATTCTCCAACAAGGAATAATGATTGGGACCTGTGTCGGTAAAAAAGTTTATGTAAAAAAGGTGGGAAGCAACTGACACGACCCGACTTTTAGGGCCGTGTTGGCACTAAGAAATGGGTAGGCTTAACGCCACCAAAACCCGTAGTAAGCCTAACTTTTTTATGTTTTACTAAAAATTCGGTATGACTCGTTTATGTCTAATTAAACCTTATACCTGCTTAATAGGTTGTAAGAAGTAAGGATCTAAATCTACTATTCTCACATCCATCATCTACTTATAAGCAGCTAATCTATGACCATCTCAAATCATCAACCGACATCATTCTCAATAACATAATATAT
>JANVCL010000003.1:24270864-24284074 GCA_026546855.1 Erythroxylum incrassatum | reverse complement strand
AATGACACCAAAATCACTTAAATTGGAATACGAAACAAAGGATTTATGACCCAAATACTTTCGGACCTTCACAAAATCGGGACTAGACATTAATTCAAACTTCCATCCAGAAATTGACAATCTTAGGGATGAAATTGAATTTCCATCCCTTCACAAGATTTGTAGCCCCATGTCTCAATTTTAATTTAGCTCATGAATCAACTCAATCGGATCTCTACAGCTCCCAAATTTTGCAAAATACCGAACCATGTTCAGAAAATTGTCTAACTCACTTTGATTAAAAACAATCTCTTTCCATTTAATAACCTAAAAATCATAATTTTCCATGAAAAAGTAGATAATTACCTTAGGAATCCAACGCTTCAAAAACCAAGTCAATCGGATGTTGGACGGAAAGGATATAAGCAAAAGAATGAAAGAGGGTCGGAGTATAAGCAAAATTACAATACTTCAAAAACATAAATGTAACCGAATTTTCCAAAAATCATAACTCTTGATCCCGTACTCGGAATTTGACAAATTTTGTGTCAATAAAAAGATCAAAGGAAGCTCTACAACTTCCCTGAAGGCCATAAAAATCAATGTAGCCCCTAAGGAAGTCAAAAATCCACTCAAAGGTTCTGTCCTTATCAATTCTTCCCAAACAACTTCCAAATTTCAATCGATCATAACTCCTAGCCCCAATATCAAAAAATTGCATAGTTTATGGCGTCGGAAAGATTGACATACAAGTTACAACTTTCATGTAGACCACTTTCTCTAATTCAGACCACAACCTTACGATGATTTGCCTCAAAACATAGCTCACACAAACTTACCTTAATAGTATTTTTCAAACAAAGTAAATAACCTCAACTTCGGAAGATCATAACTCTCAATCCCGTTATCGAAAAATTTCATACTTTATGGTGATGAAAAGCTAGGAATATTAGCTACAACTTTCATTAAGACCACTTACTCTAATTCAAACAACATCAGTCCGACGATTGTTCTTAAAACACTGAACACACAAATCTATACTTAATAACTTTTTCAAAAACAAAGCAAAAGAACCTTATCTTCAGAAAATCATATCTCTCAATCCGGACATCAAAAAATAGCAAAATTTATGGCCATAGAAAGCTTTTAACAAACACTACAAGTTTTATGTAGATCATTTTCTCAAATTTTGCCTAAATCAAAAAGTCAAACTTTCTTTAATTCTACAAATTTTCACACTTTTTCTCCAGATATCGAAAAATTTTATTCTTTATAGCGACAAAAAGCTTTCAACAAAAGCTACGATTTTCATGAAGAACATTTTCTCAAATTCTAGCCAAATCAAAATGTCAACTCTCTACCCAAAAGTCAAAATTTTCTAATTTAACAACTTTTCACACTTTCACTCTTTATTTCTTAATTTCAACTTCCATTTCAATTTACTCATTCACTTTACTCTCATAATCCATACAAATGTACTCAAATATCAAAGTCCTCAAATCTTTTCTCATAAATTTTTCCTTAAGGCATAAAACATCTATAACATAATTCATATACAAAAACACTCATTTCATTTCATTTCATGTTTCTAAATTTTCATTCAAAATTTGGGGTCCAACACTTTGCATGTGGCTAAATGTATTTCTTTTGTGCTAAAAGGTCCTGAAGGTTTGAAATCTTAGTCGTTGTTAGTTTGATATATGGTAGACATGGAGGAGGATGGCCATAAAGTGCTTGAAATGGGAACATGTCTATTGCTGAATGGAAAGTAGTATTGTACCAAAGCTCTACTACCGATAGAAACTACGACCATCGTTGTGGTTCATTGGAGGTAAAATATCTCAAGTAATTTTCCAAGCATCTATTTAATACTTCAAATTGGCCATCCATTTGTGGGTCATAAGCAGTGCTATAGGAAAGTGTAGTGCCTAATTGGTGAAAAATATCTTCCCTAAATTTGCTTAAAAATAAAGGGTTGCTATTTAATACAACATACTTAGCGACCCTATGTAGTTTGTAGATTTTAGAAAGAAATATTTTATGATGATCCTCATTTGTTTCATGCTCCTTCTCCTCCTTTACCTTTTTCAATTGTTGATGCAAACTTTTTTCCCACCCTCCCTTTGCTACTAAAGGTCTTGGCAAATCTATTAGATCTCCTTTAAAGGAGCTTTCTAAAAAATTGATTATAGATCTTCTTTAGCCTATTCAAACTCTCTTTCTCTAAATCATAATTTGTTTATCAAAGTTTAGAACTAAGTTATAAGGCCCCTAATCCTTAATATAAGCTTAGGTTTATTCACCATGCTAAAAGTTTAGCCTCCTCAATCATTTCTTTTTCTCTAGAAGTGCTTCATGTTGGTACTGCCAAATGGAAAAAGGGGGTTTGGAACAAACCCTCATTATTGAGGAGGAATATTTCCTACTCAGGTAAACGATACTTATAGTAAATTGATTGCTTTGGTGCAAGGTCCTTGGGTTTAGAATGTAAAGCTCCTTTTACTCCTCAAATGGAAACCTTATATGGTTTTAGACTAAAAAAGGACTAAATAATATAGCTATATAGTTCTATTTTTATAACATCCTACTTGAATATTGGTCATCTATATGCTTTATTTACCTAAATAGAACCATGGGAAAACCATTGTGTCTTCATGAACATATATTAAGTCTAGGAAGGATAGTGTATGCTAAGGGTTGTGTGGAAGTTGAAGTAGACTTAAATTTGCCTAATATTTTAAGCATTTAGAGGCTAAATTTGACATTCAAACCATCAGGGTTATAAGGCCATTTAAAGCTCATCTTCTATAAGGCCATTTAATGAAAGTGTTTAGATCACCAATCCTAAATATTTAATAATAATATAATCCAAAATTAAATTTCTTGTTAATGGCCAAGATTTTTGGAAAATTTTGACATTCAAACCATCAGATCTATAAGCTTTAAAAGGGTTAAGTGAATCCAATAAGTTTTCAATTTCAATTATAGTGAAGGGGCTGGAGAGCAACTTAATTTCTTGAATGGATAACGAGTCCTTTAAAATCTACTTGATCAGAGGGATCGAGGATCGTATGTATTGGTAAATTAGTCTAGTGCTTCTTTCAAGAGGTCATCTTGTTTAGTATGAAGAGAATTATCTTTCTGAAGAGAAACTATTCTATTTAAGGTTATTTTAGTAGTGACAAATCTATGAAAATAATAGGAGTTTTTGTCTCCCTCTTTTTAACCAAATAATTATAGATCTTTGTTTTATAATAAAATAATCAAAATTAAGAGCTTTGTAGTAGTTAATGAGAGCTTATTTTCAAGGTTTTGAAGGTAGGGATAGGTTCAGATTGTGCCTTGCAAGAATTCTCTTTTGCAAAGTTTAGAAAATGGCGAGTATTTCCTACATTATCTTTATTGAGAATTTTAAGTTCTTTTTTGATGTTTTGGATTTTCTTGACACAAATTTATTGTTTAGGGCCTTAAACATTAAAAATCCTTATAGATAGCTTTACCAAAACCTTCCAAATTAGCAAGAAAGTTACTAATTCTAAATGGTATCTTGGATGGTTTACTAACACAGGAAAGACACATAATGGTTACAAATGATCTTCGCACAGTGGGTTAGGGAAGAGTGTTTAGTAAAGAGGAAAGGCTTGAAATCACTCTAGATTTGCCATGCTTCTGTCTAGCTTCTTCCTTAAATTCCAACATTCGTTTTGTTTATTACTTTAGGTATAGAAATTGCCTATAAAAGGAAGATCAGATACCTATATATCACAAATGTAGAACCTCAAGTCCTTACAATAATTTTTTAAACAACTATTACTTCTAACTTTATTAGGGTGTAACATAGAGTTGAAGTCTCCAAAGGTAAGTCAGAGGGCTTTGATGGATGGGAATAGCTCTCAAAACTTGTTTAAGAAAGAAACACTTTGGAAATCATAATTATGGGCATAAATTAATGAGATATTCCTAGTTCAAGTTTCTTACTTAAACTTAACCTTTATATAATTCACTTGGTTTGTGATCAGGTAGCTTAGTATCTCAACCTTATCTTCGTCATAAAACACCAAAATTCTCCCAATATGGTGACAAGCATAACTAGATAACAGTCTCTAATTCTTTGTAAGGTTACAAGAATATTGTGATTCTCCTTCTTGATCCTTGCTAGAATTCCAAAAAGATAAGCCTTATTCTCAAAGTTGAAATTCCCAAGCAAATTGCTTAGTTAGGGAGCCAATTCTCTTAATGTTTCAACCAATTATGGTCATATTCCCAACATGGAAGAAGAGGCTTTCTTCTTCCTTTTGGATTTTCTCCTATTTAAAATTCTAAACTTTTCCAATTATTCAGACATAAGGAGGCTTTCATTAGTATTATTACAACTTATCAATTCATCACTATTTATTTTCTGCTTCCTTAAAGTCTCACATATGGGATCATTTGGATTGGTTTTTTGAGTCCGTGTAGAGTGAATATAAACTTTTTTCCATTTCAAATGGAACTTTAGTGTTAATCATACCTTGAGCTTCTCTTTGCAGGGGCACTTCCAAGTTTGAGTCTCCACTTTTTAAACCAAGATTGGGATCCTCAATAGTGGAATTTCTTGGTTCATTCACTTAATTGTTTCCCATTAGCTCTTATAACTCACCAGTTTTGAAAATTCTACCAATGGGCCTTCATATCTTCCTTGGGTTTATTGATTTAGGCTTCCAAGCATATGTAACTTTCACTACATCTTTTATAAGCTCAAAGTTTTCGTTTAATCACAAAATAGGAATTTTAGCTAGTAGATCATTTATAGCATCAACTACCATTCAATTTATAGCAAAGTTAATACATTTGATTTCAACGGTTGCTTAATCTAAATATAGTAGCTTATCGATGAAGCTGGCTATGTAACTTAGACCGTTTATAGTCCAATACTTTAAAGGGATCCTATACACACACATCTACAAAGAAATATTAATGAATTTGATGTTACCCATGTTCAGTCCCAATACTCTAAAGGGATCCTATACACACACATCTATAAAGGAATTAGTAGTTATATTTGTATAGATTGATTTAATTTAATGTATGCATTAGGATTTTTTTAGCCATCTTTGTTAGTCTCAATATTGATTTATTCATACTAACGTCTATTTCTAATTTTAATTCACCTATGGTTGACTCAAGAGAGTGTACTTATAAGTGGATTGTGTCTTAGATAGAGGGGATTGAATAGGGTGCTTAAGAGAGATCTATCAGGTCATAAGTGCTAATAGGGGAAGTACTCTTCTAAGTATAGTTATTTGATTTCATTCGCTTTTGATTAATTGTCTTATCATTTATTCCCTTGGCTGTTGTCGATATCAATTTTTAGGTTTAGGATTAGGTTTATTTTTATTTTATATTTTATTATTATTAAATTCCATTAAAAATTTCTTTTTATTTATTACATTTAGATGACTAGTTAATAATATTAGGCTTTTCTATCCATGCCACTTTTTTATAAAATCGATATCCTACTTACCATTATATTACTTACCATTCATAGGTACCCATTCCTAGTTAGTGAATGATATATTTTTTATAAGCAAAATTTTGATAACATTAATATATATATTTAATGCACTCACTAATTTTTTGGTGGTGTTGTTAAGAAAGCAATTGGTTTTAGAAAAAGTATTAATTATTTCTCTGGTCTTGCATGTTTTTCTTATTTTGTATTTGTTTAAATTTGTTAATATCTTGTATTATTCCTTTTTAATTTAATATTAGAAGTGATTATCGTGTATGACCAAAAACTAATAATATGTATTTCTTAAAAAAGATCCTGAACTTGAGAGAACTTTATGTCAAAATCGAAGAGAATAAACCAAACAAGAACTTAGAGATACATGAAAATTACAACTGTAACTGATAAATAAGAAAGGAGAACTATGGAGTGTACCCACACATGAGAATATAATCGAATATTGTAAAGCCAAAGATAAATGCTCATTATTTTGAGAGTAAACCAATGTAATTCAAATGCTTCAACAAAATGTACAATTTGATAGATTACCTAATAAAGATCCTAATGCACATATATTGAATTCTTAGAGATATATGAGATATATTGAAGATCGACAGGCCGACTAAATAGGTTATTAGGTTCGGGCAATTTCCATTCACATTAAGGGATAATGTAAAGCAATAGCTAAAAGCATTACTGTTTGGATCAATTAATACTTAGAAAAGGTTTATAGAGAAGTTCTTTAACAAATACTTTCCATCATCTAAAACAATAAAATTAAGGAATGATATCTTACGAGACATGAGAGAGATATAAAAATTTACTAATGAACTATCTATATTATAGCCTTTTAAACATCTTATAATGGTCTAATAAACTTTACAAGGTGTATGATAGATGTTATAGTAGGTGAAACATTAAAACCAAGACTCTGAGGTTGCTTTAGAATTGATAGAGGAGATGGTCATAAACTATGATTGTTAGTAAGGAAGAGTAAGAGTGAACAAACCTACCAGGAACCATAATATATATTTCATGACTACGCTAATAACTCTTATAGAGATAAAAGTAAAAAATTAGAAATTTTGATCTCTTCATCAAGAACAATTCAAGTTTTTAGTTATGAATTATATAAGGGAGGAAATTAAGGAATGGAATGCTAAGCAAGAAATCCTATAGTGGAATTAGTAGAGAAAACTGATTTTATAGGAAACTCTTAAAGACAAAATAATCGTTATAATAAAACTTATAATTCAGGCTGAGAACTCATCCAAATATTTCCAAGAGCAATCAGTAAGCTTTAAGATAACCCTTACTAGGTTTTCTATAGCTTCTATAGAAAGAGAAGCAGTCAAGCCTAAAAGATATGATAAGAGGACTTCGTGTAAGAAACTATTTCTCTAATTTAGAATCATGAAGTTTCAAGGAGGAATCTCTAAATTCATATAGGTCAAATAACTAAAGCAATTACAGAGAGACTACAAGGCACATTATATATTGACATCATACTTAACCCTAAAGAGCATTTAAAAGAAGTTGTTTTAAATGGTAAAGAGTTGACCAATAAAAAGAAAGAAGAAAAGATCAAGGTAAAGAGACCACTAAAGGAGTATAAACTAAGAGTCTCTTACCCTGCTAGATTGTTTTAGGTGATTAAGAATAAAAAAAAAAGCTAGTACTCGGGAGGAAAAGAAGACCTTAAAGAAGAAGATCCAAAAGAGAAGGACCATAAGGATGAGTGTGTTGAGTCAAAACCAATTAAAGGCACCATAGAAGTCCTCCCATATATCATACTACCAAAGACTAGCGACTCAAAAAGTTTTAATATCTCTTGCACAATTAGTGGTATTTATATTAATAAGGCATTAGAGGATATAAGAGCAAGCATTAATTTAATTCCCTATGCTATATTAAAAAGATTGAGATTGAGTTAATCGAAATCCACTAAGGGAGTGATGTATCTTACTGATAATTCTATAAAAAGTCCTAGAGGTGATAAGGAAAATGTAGTGATTTGAATTGATAGATTCCTATTCCTAGCAAATTTTTATATTTTGGATATTAATAAGGAAGATCACTAATCTTAGGTAGATCCTTAATTCCTAGCTATATTAGGTGCAATAATTCATATTAAGAAAGGTGAATTAATACTTGAAAGAACAAAGAGTATTCCTAGAGTACAATTACTGTGCACGCTTACGTCTGATGATTGCTTACTCTACATAAACATAAAAAGACATCATTGAGCCAATAAGCCTAATCTGTTCACGGCTTGGCTTAGTTTTCCCCACGTGGACGTCCCATCATATGGTTGGTATAGTTTTGTGAGATCAGATCTTTTGTCCAGTTTTACTCTGTCTTATTCTGTCTCGTGAAATCTCAACCATTTATTTTGCTAGACTCACATAAATAAACGGCTGAGATTTATTGAACATAATAAGACATCATAATATTAGACAGAATATCTGAAGTCTAGTTTCGCACGTTACTTCACATATAATATTGAAAGTGTTGGAGGCTTATTCTACACATTCTTATCCTCTCCCTCTGTACGAGTTGGTTTTCCAGAGGCCGCTTCAACTCAACAATAAAGAAACAGGAAAAGAAAATGTTGAATACACCACTGAATCCAGCACAAAACGATCAATTAGACTGTGACAGAGAAAAAGAACTGAGGGCTTTCGATGAATCAAGGGCGGGAGTGAAAGGGTTGGTTGATGCTGGGATCCAAAAAATTCCACCCATCTTTGTCACAGACGTTCCATCTTCTGATGAAAGATCACGCTCTTCTGATCTGAGCGGTCTAAACGTTCCAGTTATAGACCTCAAGAAACTGCATCAGCATAGTCTTGATCAACGTAAAAAGATTGTAGAAGAAATTGGACAGGCTTCAGAGACCTGGGGTTTCTTCCAACTTGTGAACCATGGGATATCAAATGATGTTTTTACGGAGATGATTGAAGGGGTTCGTAGATTTCATGAACAGCCAAAAGAGGTGAAAGTGGAGTATTACTCGCGTGACAACACGAAGAAAGTGAAGTTTAACAGCAACTTTGACCTTTATCAGAGAAAAGCTGCTAATTGGAGGGACACTTTGTTCTGTGTCTTGTCTCCTTATGCTCCTGATCCTCAAGAACTGCCTCCAGTTTGCAGGTTACTCTCTGTCATTCTAATAATTCAGGTTCAAAACTTCATGAAAATTTTCTGCAGTTTTCAATAAAAAAATATACATCTTTGAGTTGTAAGTAGATGGCTAAAATGATTTGCAGTTTGTAGTTATAACTATCTATAATTGCAAGATAGTTGATTTGGAAGAAGTTACGAGTTCAATGGGCACTAGAGTATTATTGTGAATAGAACTATACTAATGATTGTTGTATTAACTCGATCAATCTGTTTGCTGGGCTTGAAAATGATATTTAGCTTGCCAACCAACACCATGTGCCTATGAAGACCATCAGTTTATTGATTGACAAAGCCATAATCTCATATTATAGAACAGAATATTGCTCCAACTGCCGTACCTTTTTGCTACAGTCTCTGATAGTTTACTTGCTACAGGGAAATCATAAGTGAATATTCAGCACAAGTAAAGAGGTTGGGACTTACCATTCTAGAGCTGCTTGCTGAAGCTCTGGGGCTCAGATCAGATCATCTGATTGAAATGGAATGTGCTAAAGGTCACTCCCTCGTGTGTCATTACTTTCCAGCATGCCCTGAGCCTGACAGAACACTGGGAATAACACCACATTCTGATCCTGATTTCTTCACCATCCTCCTACAGGATCACATTGGTGGCCTACAAGTCCATTACCAAGAAAAATGGGTGGATGTTCCTCCATTAACAGGAGCTCTGGTAGTTAATCTTGGTGACCTGCTTCAGGTAAAATACATCAATAACACATCGTTTTATTTATATTATCTACGTGTTTGTTAGCAACAAGGATTTTCAGCAGGGCAACTGAACTGAAATGCAGAGTATCGAGTTTTGGTTATAAGCTAGAGTTGTCTTAAAATGTTTTCATCGCTGATATAATTTGGAACAGCTTATATCTAATGACAAATTCAAGAGTTCCAAGCACAGAGTGCTGGCAAACAAAACGGGACCAAGAATATCAGTTGCCTGCTTTTTCACCACACATTTTCAACCATTCAACAGACTCTATGGCCCAATAAAGGAGTTACTGTCAGATTCCAGACCTCCTCTGTACCGAGAAACTACAGTCCTGGACTTCGTCACCTATTACAACTCCAGAGGACTGGATGGCACTCCTGCACTCTCCCATTTCAGGCTCTAAAACTTGGAAATCCCAAGACTATATTGGAATTAATGTTGTAAAATTATTGCTATTGTTATTTGTACAAAATAAAGGCAGAGAACATAATTGTGATATATTTGTACCTGAATTCAGTGTTCTCTCTTCGCACCTCCTTTTTCATATTTCCTTTTATCTTCTCTTTTTCTTTATTATCAATTTCTGCACTCGTTCCTATATATTTTTTTTAATGAAACTACTTATATTAATTCTTCCCAAGTCAATGTACACACACCGTCTTACTTCAAAGTTTTGGTCAAACTCGCTCTAACACATGACCGTTCAAAGCAACCTCAAAATGTTTTATAGTATATACTCATGACCCAAGTTCTAAATTCCCTATTCTATCTAATAATCTTTGAGGGAGCAAAAATTCGCGTCATTTCATGAGATAAAAGTTGCACATATATACAAATTATATCATCGTTATCTCCTACAATGTCTATCGTTATCTCCTACGTTAGCTAAGTCAAAAATACAAAGTGATATACATGGATATTAGTTGATAAGATAAGATCATCAATATCCACATTACCTCCCCTCAAGTTGGAGCGTGGAAATTTTGAATGCCCAACTTGCCTAGTAGGGAGTGGAATTGTGCACGACCCAAAGACTTGGAAAAGATGTCGGCAAGCTGTGTACGAGAAGGAATGTAGGAAGGTTGGAGGTGCCTATGAAGAATTTCATTGCAAATAAAATGACAGTCCACTTCAATATGCTTTGTGCGTTCATGGAAGACCTGGTTCTTGGCAATGTGCAAAGCAGCTTGGCTATCGCAATAGAGACACATGGGCTTAGAGTGTGAGATGTTGAGATTGGAAAGAATACCCCATTTAAGTTTACAAGTGGTCGTGGCCATGGAACAATACTCAACTTTAGCAGATGAGTGAGATACTGTATGCTACTTCTTAGTCTTCCATGAAATAGAAGAGTGACCTAAGAGAATAATCTACCCAATAAGAGACTAACGAGTAAGGGGATAGGTGGCCCAGTTAGCATTGCACCATCCATGCAGTTGTGTATCACAAGTGCTATCGAGGAGAATACCTTGTCCGGAGTTACCTTTAAGGTAACAAACTACCCGCAAAGTAGCTACCCAATGCTCAACCCGTGGATGCTGCATGAATTAAGAGAGGACGTGAACACAATAGGCTAGCTCAGGGTGTGTAAAACAAAGATAAATGAGGCGACCCACAAGTTGTTTATATCGATCGGGATGATCAAGGTATTGTCCTTTAGCAAGGCTAAGTTGATGATTTTGTTCTAGTGGGATGGCCATAGGTTTGGCCCTAAGAAGACCAATTTCACTAATGATATCTAAGGCGTACTTCCTTTGAAAGAGAAAATTGCTGGCAGGTGATCTGGTCACCTCCAGGCCTAAGAAATACTTCAGTTTGCCCAAGTCTTTCATATGAAAACACTGACTTAAATAGGTTTTGAACTTTTGAACGACAACTTAGTTATTCCCACATACAATAAGATCATCAATATAGACTAAAACCACAAGTTGTATCCCATTAGCAATTAATATGAACAATGAATAATCTGAGTAGGACTGTTGGAACCCATAACCCTTGAGGGTAGACGAAAGCTTGGCGAACCAACAGCGTGGGGCTTGCTTCAAGCCATATAAGGACTTGCAAAGTTTACACACCATACTTGGATGGGAGTTGGGAAAACCAGAGGATAATTTCATGAAAACCTCTTCGTGTAGGTCATCATGAAGAAAGGCATTATGGGCATCCATTTGGTGAAGTTCCCAACCTTTGGCGGCAGCAACAACAAGGATAATCTGAACCGTAACCATCTTTGCGACGGGAGCAAATATGTTCATGTAATCAATACCTTCAACTTGATGATTTCCAAGGATGACAAGGAGAGCTATAAACCGTTCTGTGTTGCCATCAGAGTGATATTTTATCTTGTAGACCCACTTACATCCCAAGGCCTTTTTATCCAGTGGCAAAGGGCATACAGCCCATGTATGGTTTGCTTCAAAAGCATAAATCTCATTTTTCATAGCAGACCACCATCTAGCATCTTTTACTGCTTCCAAAAATGTGGAAGGCTCTTGTTCAACAGTCACAGTAGCAAAGAACCTACGATGCTTCAAAGAGAAATTATCACAACTCACATAATGTGTTATAGGAAAAGCCATGCTTGAAGGATGTCATGGAGAGGACGAACGAGTAGATGGGCTAATGGCTTGGACGGTGTTTGTCACATAGTCGCGAAGCTTCACATAAGGGAGTTTGGTGCACTGACCTCATCCAAGCCATTCTGGACTGGCAGAGTTCATGACATCAGTGCCATAGGCCTCTAAGGCTGGTATAGTAGTAGCAGTGGATTGGTAGTTGCTAGTATATTTGGCACGTCAATGCCGCCCTATGTCACTAATCATGGCCTCACATGAGGGTTCAAAGTTGTTAGGATGCTCATTGAAAACATTGTCAGTATCAATAGAAGTTTCAACTTGTGGTAGCATTGAGGAAGTTGCATTATCAGACGACATGGTAGTGCAAGCAAAAGGAAACTCAATTTCACAAAAATAAACATCTCTGGACACAAAGTAGGTGTGAGTTTCTAGGTCAAACAACTTCCATCCCTTCTTCCTAAAAGGATACCCTATAAAGATACACTTTCGACTACGACTAGCAAACTTATCGCTCTTTTTGCCTTGATTATGTGCATAACACAAACAACCGAATACTCTGAGGTGCTCATATGAAGGTTGTAGCATCCCACCTCCGCAAGACCAGAATCCGACATCGACGGTGATATCCGAGTCCGTGCCCGCGAAGGTAGCATGCTAAACCAGTCAATCACTCACATCACGGTATAATTTTTTTTAACCACTAACATTGCGGAAATCCATTTTCAGTTTGAGCCAACTAAAGTTAAAAGTCGATAACACATTGTTTTCAATGCAGTACAATCAAAACAGTTCCATTGATCAATTCGGGCCCAATTTCAGTAATAACCCTTTTTGTTATAAATCATTCCATTTTGGGCCATATGGACCCAATGCAATACACAAAACATTTATCAGCATTTCCAATTGGTACAATTTGATATATATCACAATATTAGCATTCAATCAATTCCATTTATAAAGATTCCCATTCTGTATCACTTATTACAGATCAAAATATACAAATACAGATTTCACAGAAATTGCGGAAAACACTCTATACAAAAACCTAATGCAGACACGAACTGATCCCAACCTCTAACGGTCCTTTGTGAGCAGTAAGTCTACTCCCGTTGCATAACGGGGTATTCTTCTGAATCCTGAAAAATAGTTGCAAATTTTGGGTGAGTTTTGCGAACTCAGTGAGTGACCATCATCGATGGTTCACCCAATCACATAACATATAACACATACTTTCATTTCCATTAAGTCACATTTCATGCAATACAGTTTCAC
>JANVCL010000003.1:24215388-24238627 GCA_026546855.1 Erythroxylum incrassatum | reverse complement strand
ATCCGCTTTTCATTTATCTGTTTCTTTGTTTGTCATCAAAATTATTTAACTCGTAAAGTCATTTTTGACTTAACATAGTTATCTTTACACATTAAATCATGTTCAATATTGGCGTACTACTGTTGAATGGCCGATCAATCATACTCAATAGATGACAGAATTGCATTCCTTCCTGGATCACCTCAATCAGCATCCTCGGACAATACCATATCCAACATTTACTTCTCTAGGTCCCAATTCAGGTGATTATACTATTCCAGAGTCTATCTCTCCTCCTGCTGGATGTTGGACTTCAATGGACCAGTTTAACTTTACTAGGTTTAACATTATGACTCGAGAGTTACCAGATCCTCACAATTCCAATATGCCCACTCGATTTTTTGGCCCATTTCAAATTGGTCCAAGCCTATAGCCCTGAACTTGGACTGAGACAGACATTGCCCTATTCATTTACACTATGGAACAACTTGACAATGACATGGAGCTGATAGATGATTCTGACAATGATAGTGGTGGCCCACACTCTTTCTCTGCTCCTCTTTAAGTTATTTGTTCTTATCTTGTAAAAAAAATATTTAGGGTCCACATCTTCTTTAAAGATTCTTTCTTACCCCTTAGGAATATTTGGGACTCATGTGTTTCTCACTTTTTACTATTTGCTTTTATAAAGTTGTATGAATAATTGTATCGAGGGAATCTTTTCTCTAAAGTTATTTGTATTTATTCCTCTTGCGTAGTATATAAAAGCAAGACTTATCTTTCGTTATAAGCAGAGTAGGTTGTATTAAGAACTTGTTTTCATGAATGAAAGTTTGAGTGTTTTCTATCCCATGGCTTCTAAGTTTTTCCTCTCTTAAAAGTTTGATTCTTAAATAATGTAGCCTTGGTCATATAGAAAGACAAATATGCTCTATTTTTGCCTCTGTGTATCAGAAATTCTTGAACTGCAGATCCTATTTAAGGTCATTAAAATAAAGAGAGATTGGAGGTGTAGGTTTCAAAGAGACAAGCCTTGAGATTTTATGTCTATAGAAATAAAGGGCTTATCTCGGCCAATATGCCTGAAACTTACGCTCCAATCTTACTTCGTTTTCCCTTGATCTCTGATAGACGATCTATTTCTAAGCACATAATCTAATATTTGCTGAGCCCTCTAACTAGGGGCTGCCTCGTTGGTTGCCAGACATTTCTTTTGCACCACTACTTCCATCTAGCCTATAAATTTAACCGTTGGTGATTATATTTTATTTCTAATTATTATCTTTGTTATCCCTTATAAATTTATAGAATTAACACTAAAAATATATAAAAACTATAAATTAATGTCACTTACTGCTTCCCTACCTTTCGATCCTACTGGATTCTATTCATTCCGTCATTCTTCTGTAACAAAACCCCATCCCTCAATTCGGGCTATATATAGGTGTATAGAGATCAATTTCCGGTAGCAATTTTCTTTCTTGTCAGCGATGGCTAAGGATATGGAATCTGCTGCCATGGAAGTCGACGCTCTAAAATCCCATCAGATCAGTCCTCGATTCTCCATCAACGGTAATCATTATTAATTTCCGAATCACCCATGCGATTTCCTTTATCCAATTGATATGATTTGTTCTATGTTGGATTTTATTAGTGTTGCAGATGCTCAAATTTGCTCAGATGCAGCATGGGTTGCGACATGGGGATTACACTCGCTATCGGAAGTATTGTAGTGCTAGGCTGAGGAGGTTGTATAAGTCACTCAAGTTCACTCATGGTCGTGGCAAATATACTCGTAGACCCATTACCGAAGCTACCGTTACCGACGTCAGGTATTATAAAGCAGTTGTTTTAGTGTAGTCACTGATGGTGGTAGGTATATTGCTCAACACACTTAGATCCATGAAAACTAAGATGAAAAGCAGTTCCTTTTTTTTAATTTTGGTATTTGAAAGTAATGTAGGTTTTTGCACGCGGTTCTTTATATGTCTGAGAGAGCTTGGAGCCATGCCATGGAGAAACGGCAACTTCCAGATGGTCCCACTGCACGTCAACGCATCTATTTGATTGGAAGACTGAGGAAGGCAGTGACATGGGCCAATCTGTTTTCGCGATTATGTGCTGCCAAGGGAGATTCCAGAACTTCTTTGGAAGCTGAGGTTTAACTTTGTTTATACTCATCATCAGTATATGATTTGGTACCCTTGATAATTTTTTATTGGATAGTGGCTCCAGATTGAATGTTCATTGGACTTTTTTATATTGAAATTCTGTAAAACAGTAGGTTCTATGCTGATGCTCTTGTGCTTGAGGGAAGTATTTCCTTGCTTCTCTGCTTGTGTTATGGTTTTGGTAATGCTTGTCTTTAATGATGCTGTTATGTCGGCTTCGTAAGTGAAAAAAAATATCTATAACATGATTTACCAAGAATGGTGTTGCTAGTAATTCTTTAGACTTTCTATTAGATTTCCTAGACTTTGGGATGATTAAACCGCTTGATATCGTGATAGATTGCACAGAACACTTCCACTTTGGAAATGGGACATATATTTTGTCATTTTTATATTCGAGGAGCTGATTAATCTACAATATGATGTGTTCTTCACAGGGTTGGCAAGTTTTGCTTGTGAGAGTAAACCTTACTTCATGCAGGAAAAAAAAAAAAAAAGCTCTCCTCTTTTATCAGCAGATCTCATGTAGGAGAAATTGATTATTATACATTTTAGTTGTAACTACAGCTTTTCATAGTCTTGTTTTACATTTTCTTTATTATTCCATGACTCAAACTTGGTCCTGATATTTACTAACAAGTTGTAGGTATTTTCGTACAATGTTTCTTTCTGTCACAAATATTCCAGCATGACCACCATTTTCATTTGATTTCCAATTTGCAGGCCTATGCCTCCTATATGAATGGGACTCTGTTGTTTGAACAGGATCGAAATTGGGACACTGCCTTGAAGAATTTCATTAGTGCCAGGTGCATCATTACATTCTAGTTGTTAGTTATTTGACAGAGAACTAGAATTAGTTTAGGGTTATGTTCTGTACTAGTTGGTTTTAGTTTTATTTTTACGAGTGTGTTCTATTTTTTTTTCTTATTGTTCAGATTATAAAAGCATATTTATTTGAGGTTTTCAATTAGGTGAAAAATAAAGTTTGACTCTTTGCTTTACTGGGATCAAATGGAAAATTCTATATGTTTGTGCATTTAGTTTATGGATAGCAGGAGAGTGTAGAGTGTCTTCTGTTTTAGAATTTCTGAATTTTAAGCTCGAGAGTTACCATTCTTTCATTGTAAGAGTTGTTTTTTGATTTAGGAGTGATTCCTAAAACCATACAAGTGATTTCTAGGAATGAGATAAATAATTTTGTTTGTCCATAGTCTTTTAGGATGATTTTTATTTTGTGTTAACCTAGTGATTCCTAGACCTTGTTATTCATAAGTTGATGAACTACAGCTTGCATGTGTTTTATAAAATAGTTGGTGACTGTCCTGTATGATTATTCTTTTAAGTTTTTTCTTGCTGAATCTGTAAATAGTTCAACTAGACTATTCTAGAACTGCTTTAGCTAGTTCTTTGGACGGGTTAGAATTTTTCATATACGAGACATTATACAAGATTTTATCTTCTTCGTATAGCCATCTAGATGATGCTTTGACAATTGATATGAGAGAAATTGGCTGTGAATTTTGATAATCGAATTACCCACTGTACTGTAAGCATTATCCTACATCGAATTCCGATCTTTTATCTTTCTGTTTTATAGAAAATATTCAGGCAGTGATGCCTACTGCTGCACTAAGTACTCTGTCTGGAAATCGTGGAGATAATCTTGCTATTACTTGATTTTGGTTTGGATATTATAATGACATTAAAGCCGATTTTGTTCTAGCACATCCTTTGAAATTGTTTTATGATTTCTTTGAAATATTTTTTGTTCTCAATATTCCAGAATCAATAGCTTTGTTCATACTTGCTATTTATCTTAATTTAGTCAAATTACAAAGGAATGTGCTTGACCAACTTGCTTTTTTTTCTTCTGAAGAGCTGTTTATGAGGAACGTGGGAAGTATGGAGATTTGGAGAATCAAGTCTTGTGTCGTGGTCGTGTTGAGGAACTAGAGCCTAGTATTCGATATTGCCGGCACAAAATAGGAGAGTCAAACTTGCAAACTTCTGACCTCCTACAAATTGGTGAAATGGAAGGTCCTGCGTCGGACCTATTCAAAGTTAAGTTTGAGGTGAGATTGCTTAGTTTCAACTTGAAATTGTACATGTTGCATAGTGTCTCTTGTAACGTGGTGCAGTGTCTTTGGTTATACTTCTTTTCTGCCTTTGATTTTTTTAAATAAAGTACGTTCCTTTGATCTTGGAGTCCCACCATCGATTTGACAAAGCTTATATATTTCTGACTGAACTGTAGCTCATAAATGATTGAGCTTTGTGTCCTATTGCAACTTTACAACGATGGATTCTGTAAATTGAAGTGACCACTGATTGTGAAAATACTTGTTATAATTTTCACTGAAGCTAAAATCTTCTATCCAACTTCTGATTCTCATCATTATGTTGGTTTACAGGCTGCTATGGCTGAGGCAAGATCTCAACAGGCTGCATCCTTGACAGAGTTTCACTGGCTTGGACATAGATTTCCAATATCCAATGCAAAAACTAGAGTGGCCATTTTAAAAGGTCTGTTGCTAATTTCAATCTCCAAATAGATATGAAGATAAAGTACTACCAAACAGAATCCCTATCCATGAAGCTTTCCTGTGTGATTAATTGAATTTCCATAGCATATTCTTTACTTAAGGTAAAAGGTAAATTTTAATGAAGTTCACTGATCAATTTGTTAATTCACGTTTTACTTAAAAGATCACGTGCTGACATTTTTCTGCAACTTTAGATTTAACATTTTCTTTTGTTAACAAGATATGAGGGTGTTTGACTTTCTTTTCATGGCCAAATTGTCAGTTGTACAAATACTATTTACTGATGTATACACTAAATTATTGTCTGACCCAATTGGAGTCATATCTTGGTTCTCTTGTGGTTCATCTTCAGCGCAAGACTTGGAGAAGGATTTGCATGGCCCTGCATCAGATACACTACAAGCTGAGAAAAAATTAACCATCTTTGACAAAGTTTTTGCTGCTTATCATGAAGCGAGGAGCTGCATCCGCAGTGACATGGTATGGAATGCTGCCTAGTGATTTCATACTGTTTTTCCTTCATAAAGTTCACTTTATTTCTTTTCAACTTTTTCTCTAATGCTTTGTGGATTTGTTCCTTTGGTAGCATTTATTAGGTTATCCAATTGTCCTTTTATAGCCTTTGTGTTTGCTATTTCTTTTATTGTTTTTCAAACAGATTCTTGACATATCAAACTTTGTAGGTTAGTGCAGGTAGTGCTGATGATGTCAAAGATGAATTGTATGGCCTTGATAAAGCTGTCAGTACCGTATTAGTACAGCGGACCATGGAGCGTAATCAATTGTTGGTTAGCATTGCAAAAAGTAAATTTGCTAGGCGCCGTGAGGACAAAATGGAGAAAGCTACCAAACCTGAAGAACTTGTTCGCTTATACGATCTATTATTACAGGTCAATGATGTATTCTTGAAACTGCAATTTTAACTTGCACATCCTGTATTACGATTGACTCAACTTTTTACTGAAAACTTTATTCGCATGATATATTTCACAGAATACTGCCGATCTTTCTGATTTATTGAGTTCTGGGCGAGATACAAAACCAGAAGAACTGGCATTAGCTGATGACTGTACACGACGAAGTTTGACATTCCGAGCCCAAAGGTGTGATCCTCTGCTTGTTTTAACAAGTTACTTGCAACTAAGTCATTTCTGTCTCTGGTTTGAAGTTTTTTTTTTTTTTAAATTCATTGCCTCTGATTTAAGCATAAAAGGCCTCTTGTTTTGAAGTTGGCTACAACTTGCATTTCCATGGTTCAACAGTGACTGACCATTTTATCTTTCCTCTGGGCTTAAGCCTTCACCATCATCTAGTTCTGCAACCTTTTTCATTTAGAGTTGGGATTTTCACTGGAGGCTTGTTTTGCAAGACTAACCTAATTTCTTTAAAATGTTAATTTGTATCTTAATGTAACACGAGTACCAATGTGGCAGGTCTTTCTACTTGGCGAAGTCATATAGCTTAGCTGGAAAGAGAACAGAAGCGTATGCATTGTACTGCAGAGCTCGATCTCTTGCTGAAAATGCCTTGCAGAAATTTCAGAGTGTGAATGTCTCTGACGAGGTGATTTAGCCTGGAGAAGACCAACAACTGTTTACAAGTTACATTTTATGAAAGTCACTCGTTTAGGATTTATCTGATGAAATCATGGAGGAAATTTACCTGTTGATGCTTTATGGCGAGTTATAAATTAAGGATGATATGTTTTCGATTGGATTAATTGTTTTATATTTTGTATGCTTCTTGAACAGTTGATCATCAAAGAGTTGAAGACCTTATACAACGAGTGCAGATCTAACAGTTGCATAGAGCATGCTATTGGGATTATGGAGGAGGTGAAAGCTCCGGAGACCCTCTCTAAGAAAGTTTCTGCAATTTCATTGAGTGGAAGTGAGAAGAAGGTATGTCATTCTTGTGTTGTTTTTTTCCTCTTGTTCTCCTTAAGAAGAAGATATCAAACTGGTGACAACTGTAATAATGACAGCAAAGGATGGGACCATAGGATAGAACTTATGTTCCTAATTATATTTTCCTAGTTATACTAACAATCACCATGAATACATTGATTGCAAATAAAAAACTGACCACATATAATAATTTGCACCTCTGTAAAAATAGGGTAATTTCCATGGGTAAATCTCAAGATATATATCTGATTTATCAGTTATTCTCTTCTTTGGCATATCCGCTAAGCTGCTTATTTTGCTCAATGTTGAAAAATCCTGAGCATTTATCACTAACCCTGATTGAAATATTGTTTTGAAATTGTAAGGTGGAGAAATTCCTTCTTGAGAAACTCGATGTGTATGAGCCTGCTGTTAGCATTTCAAATGCGAAGCTTCTTCCTCGTATTGAAAGCTTCCCTCCTGCCTGTCAAGCTATAACTAGAAACCCTATTGTTCTCGACCTTGCCTATAACTATATTGATTTCCCATCTCTGGAGAATAGGATGAAAAAAGACAAGAAAGGCTTCATAAGTAGGCTTTGGAGGTAAGTGCTGGCGAAGAGCTCCCTAGTTGATTTCCTGATGAGCTGTAGGAGGCATTGACTTCATAATTGGAGACTGAGTCTATGCAGTTCTTTAGCTTTTGAAATTTTGGATATGTGAAAATTTTGGCTTATTAGATTTTCCAAATCCGGACACAACCCAAGTTAACGTGTAGGATGTTGCAACTTGGGTTGGGTACACAGCAATAGAACTTGACATTGAACTTTAACCAAATGGGATCTTTTTGGCAGCTCTATTGCTCAATATTACGCTTCAGTCGTCCCCTTGTTTTACAGGCGATAGATATCTTATTGGTGCAAAGTCCGTTGCGATACAAAGATCCAAATAACGAGGATAAAGATGTGAAAATTTTCACATTGGCTAGAATCACACACCGGGTCAATGGAGTCCACTTGGTTTACATATTTTATCCAATTAACTAGGTCTAGTTATCTGTGCTGGAGCTTTTTATTACCTAATGTTCACAGATCCTACGATTAATGGTAATTAAAAAAAACTCAAAAACATACTTACTATTATTTCAGGAAAATTTTAGTATGGACCTGATACGCTTAGGTACAAATTGAGGCCTAATGCAATACTCTTCTTTTTCATCTTTGATTTAGTAGCTCTTTTGTTCTATTTTTATCCTCTTCATTTTTGTTTAATTTTTTTCCTAAATTGCGATGTCAAATTGGTAACAAAAAAGTGACAATTAATTAGGAATGTCAAAAGGTTATGGGTTCAGCTTAAATTAATTGAAAAATTAGGCTTTGGATTGGATTATATAATATATACAAACTCACATGATTTTGTTTAAAATATATCAACCCCTTTCTTCTCTCAAACGGAACTCTTATCTCTCTAATCGTTCTCTAATTTTCTTTTACTTTTTAGGGTTTGATTGTTTCTTATCTAAAGTAAATAAATAAGATTTGACATATATGAAAATAGTTGAGTATATTAATAATTAATTAGTTACGCGCCAAAGTAATTAAAAGAATATTTTATCGTTTCAAATTCGTATGAGATTAGATTGAGAATTGACAAATTAGTTTTTGAAATATCAATCATACTTTAATTATTGGTTTTTAAGAGCAAACATGACTGAATTTTATATAACTTAAACATTAATTATGTACTCTACTTTTACTTGGAACATTAATAAAGAAAATATTAAATTATGCATTATAACCATGCATAATTATATATTAGTCAAATCACTTTAGTATTCTTAATAATTGACTGATTATAATATATTATTAAATGTCAATTTTGATTTTTAATTGTAAATTATTTAATTGAAATTAGTGATAAAACTAAAAGATTATTTTATATATTGGTTATAATTGATATTTATCACTAATATATTTAGAATTAAAGAGAGAAATTAACTTAAAATAAGTTAATTTTTCAATTTAAAAACTTTAGAAACTAAATATGATATTTTTATTTAGTAAAATTAAATTCTAACTTTGGTTAAAAAAGGTACATAAAAGCGTATCTGTTATCAAAAGACAATAAATAAATAAAAGACAAAACACATATAAGTATTAACCAAAAACTTACATTAAAATTTTGAGTTTTGACTCTTAATAACACAAGTAGTACAAGTGATCCAATTTCTATTGATAATATTGATCTTTTGGTGAATTGAGTTTTTGAAGAATCGAATTCGGTAGATATCAATGACTTGGAAGATAATATTGGATAGGAAAGCATTGATATGTTATTTGATGCATTAAATTTAAATGATAATGATGATGAAATTCCTCTCAATGATGAAGATTTTGTACCAAATGATAATTAAAGTTAGTGCAGTTATAACAGATATCCTCCCATAGACGATTGAATTTCGTTCCAGATTTTTTTCTTCTTCTTTTAATTTTACTTATATTTGATGTATATATTAAATCCTGTATATGTAAAGTAATTATAAATATTTTTGTTTTAAGTTTAACTTCTACTTGATTGTTTCCTTGTCATGAACTCTTGTTATAAATTGTAATACTTTGAGAGTTAGAGATATTTATTGTTTTTTATTAGATATTTTGACGTAATTATTATTTATTATATGATGAAATTGTATTATTGTAATATTTTAAATACTTTGCATTATTCTTAATTTTATATTTTTATGATGATGATTGTCTTTTTTTCATATTAATTGTGGTTATTATTTATAAGTGAAATATCTAAAAATTATTTTTATTTCATATTCATTATGATTATTATTTATTATTATGATTTTTGGAGACAGTTGATTTAAACTTATAAAGTATACAGTACAACAGTACAATATACCAATGTACTATTTTGTAAATTTTTAAAAAAATTCAAGGATTATTTATAAATTTAAAAAATTACTCGAAACAATACCTAATATTGACCGATACCGATACAATACCATACTAGAACTCAATCCGGTACCAAGTCTGATACAATGTTCACAAATTTGGTGTTAGGTTATCCAAATTCAATTGGGCCCAAAATTTAAAACTAAAAAATGGCAATTTTTATTTTTTAAAAATATATTTAATAAAACTTGATTCGAGTCTGATCAGACTTTAAACTCGATTAGGTCGAATCCAAATTTTATCTCTTTTTCTCTCTCCCTCACTAAAACATTGCGGACATGACCACATTACAAAGCAATTGAAGAGCTTTTAGTGAGATTCCTTATTATCACCCTAACTTTACATCAATAATGTTTCGGTAAAAATCTTTTAAGTGGCAGAATAATTACATCAACTACCAACATTCTTTTTATTTGGTAAGTTGTAACCATGAATAATTTTTGAACGCCTCCCTCCAAAAAAAAGCAACGAATTGACTTCTATACAATCCATTTCAACTGGGGTCAATTCATAGGTTTTCTGGAGGGAGATGTCAGAAATTCCACATCAGACAATTACAAAGACATTCAAGAGTTTATAATAGTATGCAAACCTCCCCTTCTTGATGAACTTAGTCATCTTTTTTATTTTCTACACAGTTTCATCAATAACAGGAAAATATCTATCATCCCTTATATTTTTCAACATCAAGTCAATGCAATGTGCAACACAAGAAATCCAATAAAAAGAATTATGCTTTGTAATCTTTTTCCAATCATTATAAGAGAAATCATTGTTAGTAATGAACTAAACAATATTTTCTAGCTCAACTTCATTCACAACTTCATGTTCAAATAAAGTATCTATATTATGAGTTGCTTCTTTTGATTTTAAGGAATTGTGAATTAAAGGCTAAGCTCCAGGAGTTGTCATGGTGCAAAAAAATTAGACATGTGTCTTTTTCTTTTCTTAACATCAGGTTTAGATGCAATATTCACTTCTTATCAGGTAGGAATACTATCACCTTCAATATTCTTACTATCATCATGAATATTATCACAAACTTTCACTACTAATTTCGTAATTCAAACTCTACCTTCTATCTTTCTCGTGTTATACTCTTCAAGCAAAGTCTTCATTTTTCATTTCACATCATAGCTCACCTTTTTGCAAGGTTTCACATCTCCTTTAACCTCACTAAATGATTCTTTATTATAGTGATTCCTCCACCTTTCAAATGCTTATTACAAAACAAGCAAACAGTATGGTTCCTTATTCCAAGGATCAATCCAGCATAAGCCCAAATTGGAACATTGTATCTTTCTAAAGCGATTGAATTATTAGGAATACTTGAACTTCATTCCATTTATCTATAAAAATAAATAAATACATATATCAAAATCAACTTAATAACTTCATATCAAAATAAAGAACATACAATTTCATTATCAACCACTATCACAAAATATGTATTGTTTAACTCAAAAGTCCAAACTAACACAATACACATATAAATTTTATATAATATAACTCATTTTGTATGATTATATCATAAAAAAATTTAGTTCATCCAACACAATCCACCAATAAGTCAAAAACAAACAATTCAAGTATTCAACGTACACAATTACACAAAATGCATATACATCTTATATAATGTAACTCATTTTGTATGATTACATCATACACAATATAATTTCATCCAACACAATCCACAAATAAGTCAAAAAAAAAACAATTCAAGTATTCAATGTACACAATTACATAAAACACATATACATCTTGTATAATATAACTCATTTGTATGATTACATCATAAACAATTTAATTTCATCAAACACAATTCACCAATAAGTCAACAACTAACAATTCAAGTATTCAACATACACAATTACACAATACACATATACATCTTATATAATATAACTTATTTTGTATGATTACATCATTCAACTATAAACCAAAGACATACACTCACAACTATAACATATTCAACTTCCACCATAACTCACAAGTATAAGTTTACAACTTACTTTATGTAATCTCATAATTCAACTATAAACTAATATAATTTGTTTACTTATGCAATTCAGTTTGTAATGCTTATAATTATTTTGTTTTCTTCAGTAATTTTAATCAACATTGTTACTAAAATCCTAATTCCTAACTTTAATTTAACAATCTTTCATGCACTAATTTTAATCAACATCATTAGTTTCTTACTCAAGTTAACTCCACAATAAGGAGTTAATATACATTACATAATTCAATTTCATCCAACACAATTCACCAATAAACAATATAAAAATGCAAACATTTAATTTTTCTTAACTTAATTACATATATTAAAAGATTTAATTATATATTAAATCTTATATTTAAATGATTAATCATATGTTAAATACTTTTTATATACAAAAAATAAATAGTAAATTTTATGATTCATATAAATTAATTAACAAATTAACAACATAATGGATTAATTTTAAAATTGAAAATGCTTAAATTACATTGAAATTGAACCAATACACGCAAACAATTCCAACTTTCAAACCCAAATTTTTGCAATGCACTAATTTTCTTTATAAATTGATAATGTAGCCTAGATTACATTGAAATTGAACCAACTCACAAAAACAATTCCAACTTTCAAACTCAAATTTTCCAACTCACACAAACAATTCCAACAATTCTAACTTTCAAACCATTCGTAAAATACATATTACGTAACTAAAACACAATGCGATTGCAATTCAATAACAGAAAAAGTAATTCAAAAGACATCAAAAAATCAAAAATTGCAATTTGGGTTAGGTTGGGTCGGGTCAATTCAGTTAGTTCTAATCAGGTCAAATCGAGTCTAGAACTAGAAAATGAAAATGAAAATGAAAATGGTGATTTATGTCATATTTTCAAGCAAGCAACGATGGTGGACTGAAGCAGCAGCGTGGCATTATGTATAGGTGGAGGATAGCAGGCACGATGGGTAGAGGTGAAGAGCAATGGCATGGCGTTGGCTAGAGGTGGAGAGCAACAGGTACGGTAGGCAAAGGTGCAGGGCTGCAGGCGTAGCGGGCAGAGGCGGAGAGTAGCAGTGGTTACGGGTGGTGGCGCGATGGCAATAAGTGGTCAGCGATGTTGGAAGGAGGTAGAGGAGAACGATGAAAATGGTAAAGAGGAGAGAGACGAATGAAAAATTGAAAATGGCACTAAGATGTAAGAGTCTGTGTGCGTGTGGGATTTTTTGTTTTGTTTTTTTTTACAATTTAGTTCCTAGTAATTTTAAGTTTTACGGTACTGGTTGGTACCAGACGAAAGGCTGGTACCGAAGATTTTATTTACGTATCATTTTCTAGCTGGTATCGTACGGAACTGGAAAATTGTTTCATCCTCTTAATTTCATGTTTATTTTTGTTTATATTTTACATTGTCTATATAATTTTTAAGTTAAATCTAGATATAATTAATTAACATATATATTCATTTTATCTTAAACTTCTAAATTTTTTAATTAGCTTCTTTTCATTACTTTTTACTTTTTCCATTTTAAAATTGTATTTAAAAGAAACATTTTTTTATTTCTATTTGTTTATTTGCAAATTAGAACTCCATTTTAAAATGAGTACTACCTTTGACTAGTTAATAGACTTTAGGGTGACGACGGAATGACTCACATACTAAAAGAGTTGACAAAAGCGTACATTGATACACTACAAGAAAAACGTTGTTTAGCGACGGAGATTACTGACGAAACATATCTGTATTCCACCAGTAATACTAATTAGCAACGGAAACAACCGACAGACAAGGGCGTCATTAAAACGGCCATAGGTAAGTTTATCGACGACTTATTATGTGTCTGTCAGTAAATAAACTGACCGATGTCTTTGACCATCGGTAAATTTGTCGACAGATTTGTAGTAAACCGTTGGTAAATTTACCTACGACCATAAGTATTCCTTCGTAATATTTTCCGACAGTAACATAATACCGGCAGTGATATTCCGATAGTTATGGTGGACCGTCGGTAAACCGTAGTTTAGGAAATCCTGACTGTTTGCAATATTACCAACGGAAAGAAGAGTACCCGTCGATAAATATATTAGATTTTATCGACGGTTTATGATGTTTGTCGGTAAATATAATAGATATTACCGACGTAATACTGTTTTTTGTCGATAAAATAAATTAAAATTTTTAAAAAAACTACATTAAATTTTATTTCATGATCTTATGATTAATGCATAATTTCAACAGTTATGAATTATCTGTGCATAATATTTTGATCTGTTTGTATATTTAATTTGTTTAAACAGAAAGTTGATTGATAATATAAAGTTAAAATTATCTTGATTGATAATAAAAACATTATAGTGTAAATAATAAGTCTTTGTAATTCAAAGCAAATGACTACAACAATAATGCAAATGACTACAGCAATCCTATTGTCCTGGTGACCGCTGATGCTCTGAGGTGCTATCCCTCCCATTCAACTCATCCATCTCATGTTTCAGTTGAGCTATGTGCTCCATCAATGTCTGCACTGTAGTCCAAAGCTCATTGACTTCATTGGCTGTCGATCGTCTTCTAGATGTTGATGTACTAGATGTGGAGGATTGCGAATAACATGTGTTCGCAAATAAACCTAGGCCGAAGATCCTTCCATGACGGTCCCTATCACCCACTACATCAAGATACGTCTGACTCTCATCAACAGCTTGTTCGTGTTGAGACTGTCACTAAATGCTTTCTTGTATTTGGTCCTATTAAGAAGCAATATTTATATTAGTAAGTGATAATTATTAAGAATTAATATTAAATATTAATTTTACATACATTCAGTTCTTTACATCGACTGTTAATGAATGTCACATAGTCATGCATCTTAGTGTGAGTGTGCAAAAATAGCTGACGAGGTGTAGGCCTCATGCCTATAGATTTTTCCTATGTAAGAATAAAATGTTATATGTGAACTAGAATTTATAAAAATTTCGGCAGAGTTTCCTCTATTTTTATGATATTTACCCTCTAATGAACAAATAAAATAACTCAACATAGTCATATATGGCACCAGACATTTATACCATTATCATTATCCATAATACACATATTTTCATTTCAACATTCACTCACCAATTTAAATTGAAATATAGTAAAGTAAAACGATTAGAATATAAGTATCAAATTTAGATACTTACAAGTATCTCTGCATACTCGTGATAGGTAATTGATCCTCCTGTATGTACAGGAATAATCTCTCCCCTCGGGCCTCCACGTTTATTGGTTGAGTTACGCCCTACGGCAATGTATAATACTCCTGCCAACGACTCCATATTTGCTCAGAAATATAAGGTCGTCGTACACCAGCCTTGTGTATCGCACCAATAAAGTCGCGATAACATGTACGAGCTCACCTCTCTAATACTTTATGTATGATCGTGTCGAAACTAGAATCCCAGAAAAATCATTTCTGAAATAAAAAGACAAAAATTTGATAACTTATAACGTAATAATATTTATCTAATTAATGTATACAAATGAATTAAAAAAGAAAATAATTTTTTATTATACCTCAAACCTCTTAAAGTAAAATGTCTTTGTGACCTGAGCGATATTCTACCACACATAACTTTAGGATCAATTCTCTCCGTAAATTTAGATGTCATATTTTTGAAACACGGTTCAGACGGAATAAACCTAATATAAGAACAAATAATTTTATACCATTTGAAAATTTTAAACCTATAACTTAATTATAAACATTTAGTGTTTCATGCTATTTCACTTACAGATTATTGACAATTGTTATGTACTTTCTTCCATCAGATCCCTCAGCTCCAGATTGGTGGTCGTCTCCTTCATCTGATAAAGGGGTAATGGATGATGTATGAGTTCGGGATGGTGTAGCATGACGACCAGCAGGTGATGTGTCATCTGCCACTGTAAGCCCTAGAGGGGAAGAAGGTGATTCAATTGTAGCTGCGACTGTGACGGTCTACCTTCACAGTAAATACCTCCAAACATGCGTATGAACCTAGGTCGCATTACATTACGTTGTCTCTTTGGTGACATATTTCTACCAGAAATTCATTGTTTATTGAATTTTTTAGAAATATAAGAATTTGAATTCAATATTTTACACAATATATGCAAAAGAAAATAAGGTGATTTATTGAATATCATATTAAAATACAGACTTGGAAATATAAGGATAACACTTGTTAAAGTCATAGAACAAGAACAATAACAACCCACACTTAATAGGACGCAATTAACTAATAGGGAGGTAGTTTGACAAATTCTTACAGATACAACAATAAATCAACTTTAAAGCTGAGTTTAGTGTATTGCATCGATAAATCACAATGACATAATTATTTTGTTGCATTTCATGTGACATGAGGGTCGATAAAGGTAAATGAGTCCCCGATGTCTTGATTCCCGAGAAGGGTCCTGACATGTTCAAACGCACCAATTGAAACAGTGATACTTCTTCCCTCAGGTGTAGGGTTTTTAACACCTTCTTGCAACAATGCTTTCACTATAGCTAAACTTGTTGAGGATACAGTGAATGAGTCACCAGATTTAATATGGAAGTGTAACTCTCCAGATGAACTACCAGTATGAAGTGGTTTACCTAAAACACAATCGGTATAGAACTTAGAAAATGTCAACTTAGAAAACCGTTAAATGAACCAAAACTGGATATCAATGCATACGTGAATGTCCAGACGAGGATTGTGCAATTGACGAATTTTCCAAAAGAATCAATTTCCCTAATCCTTTATGGACCATTGTGACATCGCTCCCGCCTCCATCGGCATACATGTCATCTTTGAGATTTAAGGAAGCTTAAAACAACATGTTGTATGTACCATCAAATGTGAATATATATCATAGCTTCATAAAAGGAAATGAGATGCACATAATAAGGAAAGTGACATTGTTCAGATAATACTAAACACCTTGAAGCAGAAGATCGGCTATAGAAGGCAAATAATCATTAGTGTATGAAGTGGACATTTTTCCTGCATTTTTATTCCTTCGGTAGGGACAATTTTGCCACATTTCTCCCACCAGAATGAATTACTACCATCTAGAACTAGTTGACATGTCGACATCCCTTGATTAAGAATTTAAATTAAATACTTTACATAGTATACTGAAAAGGAAATAATTGAATTGTTGAATAAAATATTCAATTACAAACACAAATTAATTGCTATCATAACTTAATTATAAATTACAATCATCTTCTTTTTTTGAATAATAAGAATCAAACTCCGACTCCACATCAGATCTATGACCCTGGTCATCCTCTCCAGATGAAATTTCAACATATTCGTTAGATGGATCGTTCAAAGGTTCATTATCGTCATATGTGACATATGCATTTATAAAATGAACATCTTCCTGAAACGCTTCACTTTCAATTCTCTACTTTCCTTTTCCATGTGATTCAAAAACACATCTAGGTTTAACTTTGCAAACCGTCAACTAATCTGACTTATCTTGTCCTAAGCTTGGAAAAGAAACATAACACACCTGCTTCACTCGCATTGCCAACAAGAAAGGTTCAAATTGTCTCAATCTTCTTCGGTAGTTGATTTCAACCAGATTGCATCGGCTATGCACTATTGTTCCAACATTTGGAGTTCATACCAGTCACACTTAAATATCACACATCACTTTATTTGCAATGCAGGGTACTCAACTTCAAGTATCTTAATACTTTTACCATAGTAATCCATCAATTCTCCCTGTATGCAAACTCCACTATTTATTGTTGCTATGCTATGACTATGATATTATGTATGAAATTTGTATCCATTAACGAAATACATCGAATACGATTTAACAGTTCGTAGAGGTCCCTTTGCAAGATCGCAAATGAACTTGTTCTTTATTGGATTTTCTATGGCCTACATAAAAGAAATTACCATATCAAAGAGTATAATGTCATTTCAACACTTAAAACTTATAATTCAATTATAAGAATATTTGTAAGTGAAAACTTACATATCTCTCGAACCATTGAGGAAAGTCTTCCAACTTCTTTATTTATATCATCTTGTGTGCTATCCGGCATTATCTCACGTAACAATGCCTCGCATAACCTAAATACATTATTATATATTTCAGTTATGAACAACACAAAATTTGAAAACTAAAATAATCATGTTCAACTTACTGCGCAAAAGGTTGAATCTCTTGATAGTTCAATAAAATGTAACCATGGACAGCCTCAATTTCTTCCTCTGTTAACTTTATTATTGTTGAACGTCCATATGTTCATCTAGGATATGTGAAAATGGATAAGTTACCATCAGCATCACTCGTTCCTCCCCTATTGTCATTATGAGAAACTTTTCTTTCTCTTATGTGAACATGCGGCTCAAAATAATGTGAACAAAATGTATTAGCTTTCTCACTAAATAAGCATTACATATCGAACCTTCAACTTTAGCCTTGTTTTTCATATTTTTCTTCAAGTGATGCAAATACCTATATTAGAGAATATGGTTATTATAATTTACTTGTTGGGCCCCGAATTTTTCTTGGAAGTTAGAACTATTAAATGAGAAATTGTTGGTGATTATTCATGTGTAGAGAAAAGGAGAACTCCTGAATTTGAAATGAAATAGAAAATATGGTTTAGATACAAGATGGGTTATATGTGAAATGTTGGAAGGTAAAAGTTAGAAAATGTAATTGAAACATGTTCATTGAGTATACTTCGGTGTTTTAGCCATAACTTTGGCTCTAGTTATCCAAATGATATTATTCTTGATTTGGATTAAACTAGAGAAATAGAGTTACAAATTGTTTGATGAAATTGAGTTTTAATTCAGTCTCTAAGAATTTCAATTTTTGGATAGAATTTGAGCATAGAATATTGTTTCAGTATAAGAATAGTCCGGAAATGTTTGGGATATAATTTTTAGACTAGTGAACCAAATTTAATGATTTTGATATCATTAGAAAATTGAGACAATGAAGAACATTTTCTTAGAAGGAAGTGATATCAAATTCCTTCAATTACATGATTAGAAAAAGGTCTGAATTTTTGGAAGGAGTTAGGCAATGACTTAAATAATTTTAAGGTCTTGCTAGATTAATTATTTTATTTTGTGGAGTTAATTAGCATGTTAATGTGAGTAAGATTTTTATGACATAAGTTGATTGAATTATAGTGTTAAGGTGGTAGGATTGCATGAGGGGCAAAATAAGCAAGCCACTTAAGCTTTTAAGTTACAAGGCTTATTAGTAAGGGTAAAATGGAGTTTGTTCATTCAATAATGGTATAAAAGGAAGAGAAAAAGGTTGTCTTGCAATTGAAAGAAGAAAAAACGTGAATGAGAAAGAGGAGAGGAGAGAGAAGCACGAAATAGAGAGAGAAGAAGAGAAAAGAAGGAAGTGAGCTAGGTTTTGATTTTTCTAAGCATTCAAGAGTGATTTTGAAGTTTATTCAAGAATAAAAAAGGAATAGGAGGATGAGAGCTTCCATTAGAGCTAAGAAACTCTTCAAATAGTGAAGAATCAAGGTAAGTTATATCTTAACATTTTAGATTTTTGAAAGGGTTTTGGTTTATATAGCTTAAGAAATGTATGGGTTTTAATTTTCTAAGATCAATTTTGGTGATTATCTCTTATAGGTTTCTCAATTTGGAATCACTATTGATTTGAGAATTTTGCCATTGTGAAGAAAATCAAGAGAGAGGCAAGAGGAGCAAAGAGAGTAGAGGCTTTTCGAACAAGTATTAAGCAAGGAAATAAGGTGGGTTACATTTTTATAATTGAGTTAATGAACCATAAATGTTCTTCAAATAAATGGAATTTAATGATTTTCCAACTACCCCCATAAATGTGTATTTATTGTTTTCTAAATGCTTGAGAATGTGTCATATGTTGTTGTTTGTGAATTTTGGGAATAAATTCTAATTGCTTCATAATTGTTGTAATTGTTGCTTTGAATGTGTTGAAAAATGGCTTTTATGCTTGATATAGGAATGTGGTTGGTGAATTGTGAAATATTGATGTGAATGCATATGAAGTATGTCATGTGCAGGACAAACAAGTTTTAGAAATGTGACATTTGGGCAATTGGTTTTCACGTCATGAATTACATGTTATGTGGGTTTATGGTGGCCCCCTAAGTTAAGTCAAATGCACTTGTCAAAAAGCTTCTCTCGCCTACCCGCTAATGGCATGGAGCTCCTTCATGGACTCACATAAGTTTACAGTTACATGGGACCACTATGCAGAAATGTGTAGTACGTTCTGTTTTTGGATCCACCCAAACCATTCCGATGTGCTTATGTGTATTTGTGACAAATTTGATTAATTCATTATGTTTGATGTTATGAATTGCTTGATAAGTTGTGAATTTGGGAAATATATGTTGCATGGATTTCAATGTGAATTTTGCTATGGAAATAAATATTTCAATGGTTTTTGCTTGTTTCTCGGTTATAAATTTGTTACCCATGAGCTTTAAGCTCACCCCCTTTCATTCCTACCTCCAGGTAATGAGAAAGAGGTCAGGTGAAAGAAAGTCAAGGCATTCATTTGATTATGCATATTTTGTATTTTAAGTTAGATTGTTGTAAAAAAAACTTTAGACACATGTCGAGAATTATGGGGTTTTGGTATCTTTTGTATTTTGGACTTTTGATATTGATGATGTAATGTGGCTTGGAATGCCATTAAAGCTTTGTAAACATTTATCTTATGATGTTAATGAAATATGAATTGTATATGGATGATATGAGTTGAGTTGGAATTAGATGTATTTGAAGAAGTTTTCCGCTTGAGTTGTTGAACTTTGAACATGAAGTTTTGTTTTATAAGTATATATATATAAGTGAGATATTGTGGAAAAGAAAGATAGGATTGCTAGTGAATGATGAGATGTTATTAAATACAAGGAGTCAATGAATTGAGGTTGAAAGTTTGATGAATCCCAATTGATAGTTGAATTGTTATGAATGATGTTGTAATAGAGGAATTGAAGTTGGGATAAATTTCAAGTTTTTCATGAGAGTAAAATGTGTATTTTGACTTCCAAGGAAAAACTGAATCGATATAGGTAGAATTAACCAAAGTTTCCTTCATGAAAGTTGTATTCGTCTTTATAGCTTTCCAACAATATAAAGTATATAATTTTTTGATATCGGAGTTGAGCGTTATGATCAGTGCAAGTTAGGATGTCGTGGAGGATGTGTATACTGAACAATTAGAGTATATGAAGTGATATCGCACTAGAAAGAGTTGAATTTGGCAAGATTATGAGTAAAAGAGATGATAGGATGGATTTAGGATCCTTTGGAGGGGTCTTGGAGGGTGAAACGGCCTACCTGTGTAAAATCACATAGGCCGTGTGTTTCCAGCGCAGGAGCACAGTTACACTCGAAGGTTATACGACCTGCCCGTGTTGGTTTACACGGCCCGTGTTTTTTGACCTATTAAATGACAGAATTTTATCTTGGAGTCTTCACAAAAGTTGTAGATCTAGACGTCTTCTTTCAAACAATCCAAAAATTAGTCAATCTAATACCTGTAGTGAGAGTTATGGTAATTGCTCCAAGGCATGTACAATTTGAGTAAAGACATAAACATGTTGGATTCTTTTGGCCGTAACTTCTTTTTCGACCTCCAAATTAAGTGATTCTTAAAGCGATAGATTCCTAACATGTTTTCCTATCTCCTAAAATTGGTAGCCATTGGTGTTGAATTCAAAAGTTTGATTGAAAGAAAATGAGGGATCGGTTAGAAGAGCATGACTTGGTTATGAACATACTTGGTATTTTGATGATATCGTCATCTATAGAGCTCCGATTCAGATGGTTCTTGTTTCAAAATAAACTAGAGACTAAGAGCTACATTTTTGAAGAATTCAATTACAATTATTATGATTTCGTTATATGGCTCGCCCCTTTTGGTTTGAGATGTTATGATAATGATGATGAACCGATGATGGCTAATGAGGGTACATTGACATAACCCTACAAGGAAACCCGCTCATGCTTTATGAGAGTTAAATGAATTAACCCTACAGGGTAAGATGTACACGTTTTATGATTCCGAAGAGTGTTAAAAACCTGAAAATAAGAAGTGATGAAGAAGATCACGTTTTACGATTCAGTAAGAGTTGGGTTCCGAAAATGGGATTTAACATATATGGCATGAAAGCATGCGTTGGGCTCCAGAAACAAGCGGAACCTAACATTTTTGGTATCAGAGCAAGAGTCCGCTCACGGTTTAGGACTCTACAAGAGTTGGATTCCGGAAACAATCGGTGTCCAACACTACTACCTTCTTCTCCTCTCTTTATTTTTTCTCTCACACTCTCACTCTCTCTCTTCTTTATCATCATCTCTTTTTATTATTAATAATATAATATTTAACTTCGTATAGTGAATAATAGTTATATTTTGTCTACAAAGATTAATTAAAAATATGTTCAAATGAAAATTAAGAGGCCAAAATTTTTTGTATTTCTTTTTAAAATTGTTAATATGAATATAACAATATTTTATTATTAATAAAAATTATATATTAAGATAAAAATATTTTTATTATTGAAAATTAAATATTAAGATAGAAATTATATTTTATTATTGATAATAATTATTCGTTTTATTTGATATTTGGATGTTATTATTTATTATATGATAAATTATAATGTTTTAAATACTTTGTATTATTCTTAATTATATATTTTTATGATGATAAAATAATCTTTTTTATATTAATTATGGTTATTATTTATATGTGAAATATGTTAAAATAATATTAAGAAAAATAAATTAAATTTTGTTATTTTAAATGTCTATTATTATAATTTTTTGAGACAGGTTGGTTTAAATTATATAGTACAATATTGAAGGAATATTTTGCAAATTTTTTAAAAATTAGGGACTATTTAAAAAATTTTAAAAATTGCTTGAAACGATACTCGATATTGATCGATACTAATATAGTACTATACTATAACCCAATCTGATACCAAGTCTGGTATGGTATTCGTAACATTGAGATGAGACCTATGGACACTCCAAAAATTTCGAAGAGGGGAAATGTTGCCACCTTTTCCTTTACTATCCTCACAAGAACGGGTAGAACTCCTGTATCAATCACCTGTTGATGAACACATTCACCAATATTGTTCATTAGCATCTCCAACAACTGCATATCAAAAAAGCAAGTTAACACTTAACAATAAGACATGTATAATGTAGAGATGATTCAAAGAAGATGTGAGGGAAGTACAATATGTATTGTTTCCTTTTTATTGTTAATTCATAACAGAATTTTGAGAAATTTTCTTAGGCCAAATTTTCTTGCAATTTGCAACTTGTATTTTTTTACTTAGGAAAACACTTCTAAAACATGTAGAAAATCAGTGAAGTAAGGATGAAAATAATAGACCTCTTAAATAAAATAATCACTAAAATTGCTTCCTAATCAAGTTGATCTTTTTGTATTTTTCTTTCCTAAGAATGCATCTAAATAATCAAACTGATCTTTTCTATATTTTCTTTCCTAAGAATGCATCTTACATATCAAAATTCTGTCAAATATGTACTCTGGTTTAACCTGATCTTGCTGAGGTTGAACGTCGTTGTTTTGATCCATGGTTTGTGCGATTCTGGCTGTGAAATACCTGCAAAATAAATAACGGCGGGCCGGGAGTTGATTCCCGGGAGGCCCCTCCGA
>JANVCL010000003.1:24202767-24215288 GCA_026546855.1 Erythroxylum incrassatum | reverse complement strand
AATCACGCACAAATAACCAACTTCTGTAAAAGAATATTTTCTGTACATAACCGCACAACAACCTTTGTCTGTTAGTGCGCTCTCTCATCTTTGTACAATTGTAAACTCTTTAAATAGATATTACATACGTCGGCTCTGTTTTGCCGAGAATCATTCAAATCAAAACACAACTCTCAAATATCACATTCTTCTCTGTCAACAACAACAATGTGGTTTTTTTTTTCTTTGTTCGCAATTAAAGTTGAGTTCTTCGATGATAACGTGCAATGGAAAACACAATTATCTGTATTGTTTAATGTTGGCGGTATTATAGCAAAGTAAATAAGTGTATTACATGCAGCAAAATTTGGTATTTAAAAGCATTTTTATTTTTGGTTGCATCGCCTGTGGTAAGACACTAAGCCAGTTCCTTGTCAGCCATATAAGATAGAAAAACAGAGAGATGGCACCCTCACCCTTGCAACCACATTCAGCAAATGATAGACTAGCAAAGCTACAATCCTTTGATCAATCAAAAGTACGGGTTAAAGGGCTTGAATGCTGGAATTGAGAAAATTCCCGACATCTTTGTCTTGCCACCTGATCCTGAAGTCGCTGATGATCAGGGTTCATCAGCAACTCATCCAATAAGTCTCGAAATTCCTCCAGCAATAGACCTGAAATACGTGCATGATGACGAAAATACAAATGCACGTAAACAGATCGTCCAAGAAATTCTAGAGGCATCAGAGAAATGGGGTTTCTTCCAAGTTGTGAATCATGGAGTTTCCACTGATACCTTGGAGAAGATGATTGATGGAGTCCGTAACTTTCACGAGCAACCCAATGAGGAGAAAATGAAGTTCTACTCACGAGATATCTCCAGAAAAGTGAGGTACAATAGCAATTTTAATCTCTACGATGTCAAAGCAGCAAACTGGAGGGATACCAGTTACTTTATCATGGCACCAGATGCTCCTCAACCTGAGGAATTTTCCTGAAGTCTGCAGGTAATTAGCCATTTAAAATGATTTTCAAGTTCTGTAAGTGTTATCTCCGTTACTTAAAAGTAAAGTTCTGTAAGTTCTGTAAGTGTTCTGTAAGGATCTCAAAACCAAAAACAAAGTTTAGTCATTATTATGCTTCCCCAAGTAGGTTATTAGGCAATTAAGGTCTAGCTTTGAAAGTATTTCTTAGACTTTTGCATTCTATTTGCACTAGCTTGTATCGAATGACAAGTTCAAGAGTGCTTTGCATAGAGTTCTGGCCAGAGACGTTGGCCCAAGAATATCAGTGGCATTCTTCTTCTCAACATATTTCAGTGCATCAGACAGGCTTTATGGACCCATAAAGGAGCTTGTATCAGATGAGAATCCTGCTTTGTATCGACAAATTAAGGTGGTAGACTATGTTAATAGTTACTACACAAGAAAACATGATGACGCTGCTACACCAACCGCTGTCATTGATAATTTTAGGCTGTGAAACCACCATATGGAACACTACAATCTGCAACAGTTCTTCTCATTAATGAGTTCTGTCGTCCGCAAGTTGTCTACCAAGTTACACTATGTTTACTTTGTGTTTCCGACATTGTGTCATTATCAATGGTATTTAATAAATATATCATCATCATTATATCATCAACACTCATTTGCAGTTTATTTTTGGGTTTAGTGATCTCATATTCACTTAATATTTTTAAAAAATTTGAATGAGTTTATCAAAATACTAAATGTCTTTAGAATCTGTTGAAGGTGACTTAATGTTTCACGTTGTTGAAAGCTGCATCAACTTTTTCATATTAGTGTAACAATAATATAATAAAATGCTGCAACTTATAACTAAACTTGTGAAAATTGTATTTAATGGATGAAATATTATATCGTGTGGCTAAAAGTTTTTTTTTTTTTTGAATTTGAGGAAACCCCACGGGAGAGCCAAGCGGGCTCATCTCTTAAAGGGCCAAATGGCTACACTCCATCAGAGGGCCAAGCGGCTACACCCCATCACGGAGGGCTACACTATTTCTCCACCCATAGGTAAAACCCCGGCTGTCCCAGGCTCTTACAAAAGGGGCTAGCAAGGAATCGAACCTGAAACCTAACCAAAGCCAAGCCCCGCTCTCAACCATTTAGCCACACCCCTTGAAGTGTGTGACTAAAAAGTTACATATATAATTTCCCTAAACTAGAGTACAGTTAAACTTTCTAATCACGTGATACACAATTCTTTAACTTTTCCTTTAAATATGTAAGGACCAAATTATACATAATTCTTGCAATGCTTAAGACCTAATATAAAATAATAAAGAATAAATTATCTTAAAATTTTGAACTTTCCCTGATATTAAAAACAGTAATAAAATATCAATCTTTTACAAAACCAACTTTCTGTAATTATATAATTAATATATAGTACTAACTTAACTCGTAACTAAAACTTTCCAAATAAAAAATTAGCAGTTTAATGTAGAAAATATATATAAATTAAAATTGTTTTTTTTTATTTTAAAAGGAAAGAAAGTTTGGTCTTATCCCTATCTTAATTTGATCCACATATCTCTGCAACTTCTTGATCTCTTCTTTTAAATCAGCTTCAAACTTTATCTTTCTGATTAGCACGGTCTACATTATAAAGCTAAAGCAACATCACACATTTATTTTACCGAGCCTTTCTCCAAGACAGTACCCAGATCGTTACGCCTTTCATGCGAGTGGGAACTTACTCGACAGGAAATTTCGCTACCTTAGAACCGTTATAGTTACGACCGCCATTCATCAAGACTTCGGTCGCCAGTTTCCCTATCATCAAGTCACCAATTTCCTTGACTTTCCGGTAAGAAATATAGCAACAGGAAGAATGAAGCGACAACATTGATTGCAGATAAAATATAAGCAAAGGCAACACTAGAAAGCATGGAAAGAGATTATCATTTTACTATCCAGCTGGATTATATAGGCAAAAGTTGAAAACTAAAGAGAAAAGAGGGGAAGCTAGTAAGTGACCTTGTTTCAGATGCTATAGGAAACATCAAAGCTTTCATGGACCTTCCTTAGGACGCGATCAATCTGTCCCCTGAAGATTGTGATTAGTTCCCACAGCAAGTTATCATGAGTTCTGAATGAAAGGAAATATTGCTTCTTCTTCTTCTTCTTCTTCTTCTTTGTATGAAACAAAATTAGGCAAAATGAATGTTAGTCGATTTGGTTTGGTGCTCTAGATCAAATTCTGAGTTATAATTAGGGTTTTGGTCGGTTAATAATTTTAATTTATGAATATATTTAAGTTAAAGTTTTGATATATCTTACTTATACAATTTGTAATAAATTAGATATTATACTATTTTTTACAGTACTAACTAATATTATAAAATGCATGTAAAAAAAACTAACATTATAAAATTAAACAAATTTTGAGATTTTAAATATAATTTACGAAATAATAAATTATCATTATGAATGTTTATATTTTTAAAATCTTTTTCCATAATAAAGTATTTGAATATCTTCTTGTAATTTTTACATTCAAAAAGTATAAAAAAGGAAGAATAGAAGCTGGTATCAATGCATATATCCTTTCAAACTATATCTGAATGTATAATATATTAATTATATATTATCAGTTGAATAGAATCAACAGTTTTTTTATATAACTAAATAATAAAAAATTATGTATTAGACTCTAGGGATAGTTAAGCATATTCAATTTTAAAATAAAATCTCCTCATAATACCCCTTCTTAACTTATAAAATAGTTAAGAAAATTTAAATCTTTTGAATAAAATCTAAGAATTAAAATTATATAATTATATTGTGTTTCTTAGAATTTATATTTTTAAATTTCAACAACTATTATTCTGTCAGATATTTTAAATTATTTACTTGAAGTTTTTATCTTGCTTTTTTCAGTTAAATCTTAAAATTTTAACACAATATAAAGGAAATTAAAAATTAATTTTTTGATACATTAAATAATTGAGATAACAATTTAACTTGTATACTAAATTTTGAGACTTGATTTTAAAAGAAAGGTTTGAATAAAAATTATTGAAAATTTTAATACCAAAATAGTAATTGTATCTATTACTTTTGAAAAATATTAATTTAAGGGAAGTAATATAACTTTTGAACAAGCGGTAACAGGAAACTCTTCTCTTGCTAATCATTTTTAGCTTTAAACAGTAATAAGAAAGTTGGAAAGCAACTGATTTGAAACGATGGTGGTGGACACTAACCTCACAAGTTACGCTGTTTCTCTCTGTCAATTCTTTCCAACTCACACTAACCTGACCGTTGTAGAGTGTGAGTAACTGCTGTAGAGTTATTACCTGACCGGCGACTACGGAGTAGAAAGTGAGTGACCAGAGAAAGCTAGGGCTTTTTTTTTTCCCTACACTCTAGTCTCTGCTGTCTCGGCTTTTACGATTTCTATTTCATTTCACTTTCGGAATGTCCATTTTTTGTGAGCAAGTAGCTTATTCTCGTGATCTTTTTTACAGGTACCGTAGCTTTTTACATGCTCATGATCTCATTTGGGTTTCGCAAGTTTCCATGTTTTTTGCAGGTGCTTCTCACCACAGCTCTGCTCTTGCTCATCATTTTCAGCTTAAACAATACTCTCTCTCGTTTTCACTCTCAGGATAAGCTCAGATCAGGGGCTTTTATGAGAAAAGATAAAAAAAATTTACTAGCTTGAAAGTTTAGAACATCATCAGAAGCTTCTGTATAAAATAACCAGTGCCGCTGTTTCCAGCCAAATCTATCCTCTTCTTACCGCTGCTCCTTCAGCTCTCTCCGATTTCCGATTTCCGATTTCCGATTTCCGATTTCCGAGTTCAGCATTTGGTTTTTGAAAATTATTAACTTATTCAGCTTTATTTGTTTCTCCTTACCATTTTATTTGTTTATTAGTTCTTAATGTTACTAGACTTTTCCCTCAGGAATGTCATAAAATCCCTTAGGCTTATCACGTGGCTTAATTTTAGGTAGGCTTACAGTTATTTAGTGGATTGGGTATTGTTGGTGTTTTTGGTCCTTTACACTTACTTTTTTCATAAATTTTTCCATCTTGATTGGGTTTAGTATCCCTATTGATTCAACTCTTTTTGTTTATAATTTTCAATAATTTGTTTGGTATGTTTTAATTGTTCAATACTGGATTTTAGCATTCTACATAATTGTAATTGCTAGTAATAGTTATGATTTTAGAACAGCCTCTCTACTAGTTAGGGGTAATGTTGCATACTACTAGACTTTCTCAGATTTCGAATTTTAGTGGAATTTTTGCTAAGTGTTGTTGTTGCATGTATACTTGTGAACCCATTTATTATGATGCCCTTTTTGGATTTTATTAACAATCCTTGTTTCATCCCTTGAATTATATTGGAGTTGTTTAAGGACTTGTGAGACTTATCTTCTTTAGCTTGCGTTGGGCATTGTGATGGGAGTGGTAGCTTTGACGACCGATGATAAAACAAGGACCAATCCTTTGGTGGGTTTTGGGTTTAAGAGAAAAGAAGATGTAAACCAGATTACTTATAGGTTCTTAGAATATCATAACCCTTACATAAAAGTCTTTACATTTACTGGAGATTGTAGTCACATATAAAACTCATATTGCGTGCATCCAAGAGACAAAGTAGACGAGGGGTAAAATTAAAGAGATTAATGGGTTTAAACTCTGGTACTCAGGGGTGTTTGAGGTGACAGAATGAGGATATCTTGGTTGTTAAGAAACTTATAAATCATGTTGTAGAGGTAAAGATGACTCAAGATAGGATTATGTCCATAAAGATTGTGGTGAAAGGTGTTGTTCTCAATATAATGTGTGCTTATAAACACGAATTTTGTACTATAAGAAAAATGGAGTTTAGCAACGGAATTTACCGACATAATATAAAAGATTTCTGTCTGTAAACTAAGTTAACGATGGAATTTATCGACGGAATAAGTCGTCGGAGAAACGACCATAGGTAATAATTGACGACGGAGTACATATTTTCTATTGCTAATTTACCGATCGATAGCTTCTATTCCGTCGCTATATTTAGCAACGGTAATTTCTATCCTATCATTAAAATTTAACGACGGAAGATTTTTTTCAGTAAGAAAATTTAGCGATGGACTAGCCTTTTCCATCGGTAAACTTACGCATAGATTTTCATTTCTATCGGTAAATTCACAACTAATGTTACCGATAGATTTTGGTGATCTATTGGTAAATTACTGACAGATTTTGGTCGTCCGTCGGTAAGTTTACTGCATTTTACCGACAAATTTTTTTTCTGTCAATAAATTTACTGATATTTGTTTGATTAATATTTTCCCTGCATTTAATTTTATTTGATAATCTTATGATTGATGTATAATTTATACAGCTATCAGTTTTCTATTGATAATATTTTGATTTATTTCTACATTTTATTTGTTAAAACATAAAGTTGATTGATGATATAAAGTAAAAATTATCTTAATTGATAATAAAAAAGTTATTATCTATAAAAATAAGTATTTAATTCATACAAAATGACTACAACTACGTTATTCACTTGGTGAATGCGGATGCTCTGAATGTTACAATGAGTTGTTGCCCTTCTCCTTTAACTCATCCATCTCATTACAGAGTTAGGCTATGTACTCCATCGACTATTGCAACTGAGTTGTCAGTGCCTGTACTGTGCTTCGAAGCTCATGGACTTCATTAGATGCGGACCACTTACAAGATGCTACTATATTGGATGTGAAGGATTGCGAATAACATGTGTTTGCAAATGAACTTAAGCTGAAAATCCTTCCATAACAGTCCCTACCACCCACTGTATGAAGATAGGTTTGACTCTCATCAACATCTTCAGACTGCTGAGACTGTCGTTAAATGCTTTCTTGTATTTAGTCATATCAGAAGGTAATGTTTATGTTAATAAGTGATAATTAATAAGCATTAATATTAAAGTATAAATTTCACATACATTTAGTTTCCTACATCTGGTATTGACTAAGGTCACACCATCATGCTTCTTAGTGTGAGTGTATAAAAAGAGCTGCCAAGGTGTAAACTTCCTGCCCATAGGCTGCCAAGGTGTAAACTTCCTACCCATAGACTTTTCCTGCATCAAAATAAAATGTTATAAGTGAACTACAATTTACAAAATTTTCGACAGAATTTCTTCTATTTTTATGATATTTACCCCTATTGAACAAAGAAAGTAATTCAACAACACAACCATATATGGCACCAGACATTTCTAACATTATCATTCTCTATAATAAACATATTTTCATTCCAAAATTTACACATTAAATTAAATTGAAATACATCAAAGTAAAGAAAATCATAATATAAATGTAAAGTGTAAATACTTACAAGTCTCTCTGTATGCTCGTGATGGGCAATATATCCTCCAGTGTGTAGGGCAAGACTCTCTTCTCCAGGTCCTCCACAAAATCAAGCTTATATTCTTTTTAGCTTTAGAGTGAAGAAGAGTGACATTAAGGTTCCAAAGAATTTTCCATAATTAATCAATAGATGAGTGGATCACCTTAAGATTTTGCAATAAATAACTTCTTTAAATTGCATAATTGGTGCCATAGACGAAGTTACAAAAAAACATAATCTTCTCTTAGAGCAAGTTATTGAGAGATTAATAATTTGATTTGGTGTTAGGACTTAAGATACCTATATTCTATTTAGATCATAGGCAATTATTAGGCATCTATTGTAGTGGAATTGAAGATTGGTAATAATTTTCCAATGCTTTTCTAAAAAGTTTAACTCCTTATACCTATCAGCCTTTAGTCTCCAAATAACCTATTTTTTACTTCATATAGTTTATCTCAAATCACCTATTTCTTTTTAGGGCTATCGAGACTTCTGACATTATTTGTGAGGATAGAGATTAAGAGAGAGTAAGATGTTTAAAGCTTTGATCCCTATTCTTTCTACCAATTTTTCTCTTGTTATCCACTTTGAGATCCTCCTTTATGGATTTTGATACACCTTTATCCTGTTGTAGGGTACTTATATAATGAATCATAATAGAAGGCTTTTGGTCCTTAGTAGACATGTTAAGTTGAAGTGTTGAATCTACTTGTTTCTATAGTTGAGTTTCACTTCCTCTAACTTCTCCTAAAGAAACATCAGCTTTTACTAGACCTAACAATAGAGAGTCATTCTTGCTAAAAGTTTGCTCCCCCTTGTGCTCTTCCCTCACAAGTTCCTCCATATCCTTTTTTACCATCAAATATACTACTTCTATTATCCTTTAGAAGTACCTACATTATTGAGTCATTATTCTTCCTAATATCTACTTTAGGCACATTAAAAGGTTCCAATTCCATGAGTTCAAAATAATCCCCTCTCTAAAAGACCTTACTAGTTGGCTTCCATTACTTCTTCTTGTTGTTTAAATATGGTCTCCAATGATAAGAAATCTTAATTGAATCTTTAAACACAATGTCATTCTCCCTTAGCCTCAATATGGAAATCATATTAGGCAAATCTTAGTACAGGTAAAAAATTATACAAATAGCATAACCAATTCTTTTGATTAAATTTATTGCTTCATTAATGCAAATTCTCTTTCCAATATAACTAGTCAGGTGGTTTAATTCTTTAGTAGATCAATACTCCAAAGGGACATTATGAATCTTGATCTAAATTGGAACATTTTTTTGCTTCAACTTTTCTAAAATGAATTATAGTTTTCAATATTAGAGGAAGATAAGCACGTTAATAAAATGCCAAGGACAAGCTATATGATCTTCTGAAGGTTTGTTTATGAGTGAAATTTAAAGGTGAATATGTTATCTTCATTTAGTAGCACCTTCTTCAATCCAATAGATTTTCAATGGGATATAGCCCAATAGTTAATATAAAGGGAAGCTAGACATTTGCCTAGAAAAAAATCATGTTAATAAAGTAAGACCATATGTTTTCTCCTTCTTTAAGGATTTATATCGATTTAGTAACAATGTAATTTCTATAAGTATTGCTAAGGGAATAATATTAAAGCTTATCAGATGAAGAATTACTAATAACTTAATACTAGCTAACAAAAAAAGTGTTAATGCTTTGCTAAAATTTTGAAGGGATATGCTAGAGCTAAAGAGCTTAAAATTAAGTAGAACTAATAAGATTATAGTAATTAGAGTGTAACTTTTTGAGTATCAGGGTTGCATCAATGAAGAGTTTAAGATTGTTATTATAGTTATACCACAAAAAGATTGCTTGAAATACCTTAGGTCGATCATATAGCACCCCACTCTCATAGTGCATATGCCCGAACATATCGACGGTATTCGGGAATATACTCTACGAGGGTAGCATGCTAGAACAGTCAAACAATCATACCCATTATAAAAATTTTCATAAATCACACGCATCTGCGAACAATCACTAATCAATTTCGGTCCGCTTTATTTATAAACATTTTCATTCACAAGAGTTACAATCATTATACAACTCATCAGAATTTCACTAGTCACTTGGGCCCATTTCAAATACAAAACATTTTATTCATAATGTCATTACATTACAAGATCATTCACATACACAATGTACAATACTTGTGAATACATGTTTTGATACAAAAATAAAGAAATACAAATACAGGCGCGAACTGATACCGACCTCTATCTCTTACTCAAATGCAGTGGCTAAACTCCAATTTGTCTAACTGAAGATCTTCTCTAAGCCTGAAAATATTGCAAATTTTGGGTTGAGCTTTACGAACTTAGTGAATGGACCATCCTCGAAGACTCACTAGATCACATAACACTTCAATTCATATAATCACATCACTTCATCAATTCATCATGTTGAGTCACATATATTTCATATTCACTTAAAACATATATCACATTCAGACATCGGTCAAACTATTTAAATCATAAATATCATATGCATATGAAGTGCTCATAAGACTCACTTTCAATTGTTATTGTTGTGACTGAGTGCCTCTAACTGTCCCATATCCATTTGTCTCCAATTTTCAACCAAATTTTCAATGACACCTGCCATTAAATCTTAATGTCACATACCAAAATTTCTAATGTCATTAGACTCTTATTTCTTCTACTATTCATCAATTATTCTACCACTTGACATTTTTCTAGTCCAAAAATATCCCTTAAATTTTAGAAAATTCTCATGTTTTCACCAAAAATTTTGAGTCAATACATATACTCTCCAAATCAATTTTTAACACATATAATTCAAAATTCCAAATATAATCAGATTTACAGATCAATTATACCCTAAAAATGTCAATAAATGCATGTACAATTATTTTAATGTTTGCAATAATCAAATTCACGTGTGTGTATGCTAACATTATATATGAGCATGAAATGCATTTTTTCTAATCTCTCTTTGCTATTTTCTCAGTTACAAAAATCTAGAGTTCTAACCCTTAGTATAAAAATGGGATGTTACAGATCATCTAAAGAAGTGGCGAGATAAATTATATCATAACTCACTGTATCAAATTAAGGTGACTAAAATAATAGAGTACCTCAGGAATTTTATGTGATAAGAAGATTTTAACTCAATCTAAAATGTAAACTTTACCGTTTAGTAATTAGGTCAACCATGCTCTATGGAGCAAATTGTTAGCCCATTAATAAGGCACACACTTATAAGTTAATGGTGGCAAAGACAAAGATGCTTCGTTCGTTGTGCAACCTTAAATGAAGAGATATGGTCATGAATAAAGTGGTAAGAGAGAAGTTAGGGGAGTTAAAATTGATAGTAAAATGAGAGATACTAAGCTTAAGGGTTTAAACATATTAAAAGGAGACATCCTGAGACCCCAGTAAGAAGATGCGAGAAGATTGTACTTATAAATTGTAAGAGAAGATGAAGACCTAAAAAGAATTGAGGAGAGATGATCAGGAATGATATGAACCTGCTAAAATTTTTCAAAGAGTTTGCCCTCAGTAGAAAACTTTGACAAATTAGGATATGAATAGAGGATCTTATATAGTGAGATCATTCACTTCTCATAGACCTTTTGAACCTTTTTCTTCAATTATTGTGGCTTTTAATTAGCATACACGCTTTTTTTTAGCACTTGCACTTTTATATAGTTTTTTTTCTTTTTTTTTCAATTGCTCATTATTTTTATTTACCTATTTGTTTTCTTTCTTGTTTGTTTATTATTTACTTACTTTTATCTTTATCTTTATTTTTAGTTTTTATATTTATATTTTATTTTGTTTATGTTATTTTATTTTTTATTTATGTAATTATTTTTTATATATTTGTCTGGTATTTTTTCAACCGTTTAAAAAAAACTTTTTGTGAGTCTATTTGAAACAACATCTCTACTAGCTAAGAGTAGGGATGCATACTATTAGATCTCTCTAGAACTCGCATCTTAGTGAGATTCTTAATTACTAGAATGTTGTTGTTATTGTGTTGCTACTATTATTTTTTATGTTAGCTAAGTTTGGTGTTATGGACAATTAGGTTAAAAGGGTTATTAAGGAGAAACAACCACAGGTAGAGAAAACAAAGGAATTTTAGGATGAATAGATATAGATGAAAAAAGTGGTTGAAAGAGTTACGGTAAGCTTAAAAAACAACAAAGAAAGTTGAGGGGGTAAAGTATAACTAGAAAAAGGTGGGAGGTGGGACAAGGACAACACAAGAAAAGGACGAGGGGAAAGAGGAGTAGAATAGGAGAGAAGAGGAGGAAAGTTGACAAAACCTAGGAGATCTATTTGGTTAGGAATAAATGATGCAGAGAGCACAATACCACAAGAGGGAATAATCAAACTAGACTACCAAAAAGTTTAGATAACAATTCATAAAATGGTAATCGGAACTAGCTCTTTCAGTTGGTACTAACCAGTAGCTAAAATATTGATCGAATACTAGTCAAAATTGTAATTTAAAATAATAAAATTAAGATAAAAACTTAAAATTTTTCTTTTATAAAATAGTAATTACATATATGTAAAGAAAATATGATACAATTATTTACAATTTGTTTAATAAATAATAAAGGTACAAATAAGAATGTGTTAAATATTTTTTTTATATAACTACACTAACACAAAGCGATTATAGATTATATAAATAAATATATTAGTTTAATATAATTTAAATATATTTAATAAATATTTAAAATTTATATATTTCATATTGAAATGTATATACTTCTTAGAGCATATATGTGAAAAAAAATATTATAATAAATTGGAAATATGTAAAGATAATGTTTGAAATTAAATGCACTTATTATAAATGTATATTTTTATTTTGTATTATGATTAATTTTATATTTATTAAAATTTAAATAATCTTTTTTATCTTAATTTATAAGAAATATGTACAAAATAATATTACTAAAAATAAAATTATTTTTATATCAATTTTATATTATTATATTTTTTGAGATAGTATTGAATTAAAGTTAAAAATTATATGTCATAATATATTGATAAACTGTCTTATAATTTTATAAAATTTTATAAGGATTGATTTTTATATGATTGAAAAATAATGATTAATTTCTATTAATTCTATAATTACTTACT
>JANVCL010000003.1:24184726-24194944 GCA_026546855.1 Erythroxylum incrassatum | reverse complement strand
TTAACATGGTATCAGAGCCTTTGTGACCAAGTGATCGTGAGTTCAAATCCTACCACCCACCTATTATTCAACACAAGGTAGAGTGAACCTGTGCAAGTTTCAAGCCCAAAGGGTTTTCACTTGAGGGAGTTTGTTAGTGAATATATAAAACCAATTAAGTTGGTCTCACACAATAACTTAAGCTATTATGGTGAAACAGTCACTTAACATTTTATTCTTATCAAACCATATAATGTTGGGAATTGTCAAATATTGCCTTGATCAAGTATTAATGGCTTCAGAAGATAAAATCGATATCTCAACTTGCATTAGATTTGGTCTTTCCTGCAAAAGGTGGCTGAATACTTCCCTTTGTTAGGCAGGTTGGCGATTGGGTCAAAAAAAACTAAAAACCATGGTACCTATTGTTTGAGTGTTTTATTACAAATGAGTCACATTTTTAAAACAAATTGCACGTGCATGTGATTTAGTATCATAATAACTTCAATTTGTTGGTGAAACGTCACTAGAAGTGGCTAGATGGCGGCTCAAACATCTGGTCGGCAAACAGAATTGGATGTTTCCTCAATCCACTTCATAGATGTGATATTAGTATAGCTATCGTTGAAGTTTATATGCCTCAATTCCAAAACAAAATTTACTTTTTCTTTGTGATCGATCAAAAAAGAGATCTATTTCAATAAAGCTTCTTTTAATATTTAAAGATTGAAGTCAAGAAAATAAAAATTGCTGTACACACTTACTAGTCGAGATAATGTTATGGCGAAACAGATTGCATGGTTATATGAAACTTCATAAATTAATCTACGATCAAAATTTAACATGTGTATCGAAGTACTTCTCTTAACTTAAGGCCCCTCTTGCCACACTGTGCACTTGGTCATTATTGAACAAGTCAAGAATAGAAATTAAGTTGTCATTATCTGAATTGTAATCCCAATTAATTACTTTCCTATCTAATAATTTACAACACAAAAACTCAACGTGCGAGAATTAGATTAAACATATACTTGATTGATGTAAAGGAGAAGAGGTGCCCAAGACTCCTTTTCAACGAGCATTCTATTAAGTTCATGCACATGCCACTCTTGAAGCAGATAAAGGGTAATAGAATATGAATCCCTCTTGCTTGCTTTTGGCTTCATTTCGATATATAACTGCAAATTGCAATTAACCATATAAACTATTTAGCTTTTAATCTCAATTCACATGTTCTATTAGGTATGCTGAATTTCTGGCCAACGACTTTTGAGTACTAAATCCATTTTTCCAGAAAAAAGAACTTTCGTTCCATTTGTCTATCATACATGGTGTTTCAAGGTTGGCATTTTATCTTTTATATGCTTGGTTGTCTTAAGGTTGATTATAAGTCATTCAATCTTAAAGATAAGACGAAGAAAAACTGAAGTTCTAACTTTCAAAGAAGTACGCAAAAATATTGTCGCATGAGATTCTTATATCTTACCACCTACCTCCTTCAATCAAATTATAAAACCCCAAGAGTAACAATTAAAGTCTAAAAACATACAACGTTTTTATTATGTATTCTGAGTTGACAAAAGGTTGCAGTAAGTCTACTATTGACATTTCAACCACACTCTCACCGAATACTGTTGTTATTCAGAAGGAACCTTGATTCAAAGAGCATTCCATCTTTTCGATTTACATGTCACATTAATGTACAACTAATGTCATGGTTTTGGGTATAGGTAACATAATTATTTTTTATTTTTCTTAACCTAGTCCTAGTCCTAGTCTTTTTTGTATAGAAATTCCATTTCATTCATCAGTCAATGACATGAAAATAGGGGATATATGTTTTTAAAAGCATCATTAAATCTCTAACAAAATTATAGCCCGTTCGGTGGAATAATTAAATTTTATTTTAATATTTCTTTACTTACTTCTTGAATTTTCATAATTAAAATTGAAAGTAAGGGCGAAGTTTCAAAGGCTACCCCTAACCAGCTCCCCTAAATTCCGATCTTGCCATATTCCTTTTGCTTTCAAGTGTTATTTGCATGATTTGATTCTTCCAATACGTTATGCCTTCTTTTAGTTGTGAAATGATATGATACTTTCATTCAACAAAAGGTGTCAAGGCATTTATATTTAAGATCTTGCAAATGGTATCTACTTTTATAACTAAGTTGGAGTAGATAAGGTGAAGATAATAGCCATAAAACTGCTAAGATGTAAATGATGTCAACCATAAAAAGATCTTCATTTTCTATATTCAAAGCCATCCAAACTTTATTTTATTTTATTTTTGCTTAATTTTAATATCTTAAATTGATATTTCTATAAAAGTCAAAAAAGTCCCTGCATTGTAAGGGTCTATAAAGGGTTTTGATGTACGCAATCTTTTCTTTGTATTTTTACAAAAAGACTGTTTTTGTTACAAAGGAACAACTTTAATTACCAATTACTCCAAGACTTATCCTCTAAATTGATATTTCTATATGAAATTAATTGTTCTTGTATTATCAATATAAGAGTCATCAGAGTCCACATTTTATCAAGAAACATCATGTAAGTGTCACTATATCAAATTCAATTTAATTTAGTTTAAATGTTGTCTTAATCATGATAGATCAAGTTTTTATCACCTTTTATCAAATTTTTCTTCTTATTTGTAAAATTGTTATGTTTAACTAAAATTTGTGCCACTGAAACTAATCTTTAGCTTTAGATATTAAATTGAGATTTTTCAAACCCAGATCCTGACTTTACTTAATTTCCTTAACTTCATCTTGTTCAAATTCTTGACTTTAATGCATTCCTTTTATCTCTTATTAGAATTGTTTCTATATTATTAATTTTCTGGAAATACATGTTCAATTGGACTTTTAACCATAACTATAATCAAATTATTCTTAATTTAAATTTTTTCATCAGCAATAAATGTATTGTAACCTTCTTTAATTCAACACAAAAACTTAACATAATAAATGTAGATTTTATCAAGTGAATTAATTCTTTAAACCGTTGTTTGAACTCTTTCCTTTAACTAGTTCAATAATCAATCAGCAATACGTACACAAGTTAGTTAATTAACTCAAGACACTCACCCCCAACGATTGGTTCTAATGGTTGAGTAAGCATGTTTTCCCTACAAAATAGTACTCCTCTTTAATACCCTAGACCTGAGGTGAATCCTTAACAAAATTGAACAGGCTAGAATTGAACGCCTCTAATCGATACAGCCAAAATCATATTCTTTATTAATGGCAGTGAAAGTCCAATCCTCACGGCAATATCCAACAAGGGGTTCTAGTTATTAACAGTACTTCATGTCATTACATCAACAATTATAAAGAAGCATATGTCTTAATTATCGCACAAAGATATATCTATGTTACATTTTGGTATTACTATTATATCATATAAGAATTGTTACATTTTGGTATTACTTTTAAAATATATTTGTCAACAGTAGCAATTCGATATAATATGAACTATATAGAAGTATCGAGAGATCAATATAAAATTGATTATCCTAACGGAATTAAAAATTATTCTATTGTTCTTATTTACTATTAGTTTGGAAAATCCCTTTGAAGTGGAATGAAACTTTAAATATAGCTTTCGAATGTTATTATAGAATCCATTATTAATAATAAAGAACTAAAATGACCGAATAAAAAAGAGTAGATGTCATTTTCATATTCTATGTTTGATCAAAACACTGTGTGATAAAATGATTGAATAGGATTAAAAAAAGTCATATATGAAAATATTAATTAAAATCACATTGACATTCCTAATATTTAAGTAATTATAATGCGTTACTAACCGTTAATCTTGATTTATGAATATAAATTATTTAATTAGATAATTAAAAATAATTAAAGAAGTTTAATTTATCTAATCTAAAAAATAATATATGGTTCTAATTTATATCTATTGTCAACATATTTAGGGACATAAAGGGTGATACACAAAGAATGGATGATGAGGGAAAAAAGGTAATTTAATCGAATTGAACTTGATTATAAAATTTGAGAAATTTTAAGGTTAAATATGAAATATTTAATAAATAACGACCAATATAAGATATGAAATGTGTTTTAAATTTAATTGTTATTTAATTAGAATTAATTATAATTTTAATTAAACTTTAAATTGATATTAGAATTATATTTCAATTAAATTACTATAAATAAATTTAGGTTTGAAAGGAGTTACGACTTTTTTGTTACCCTCTTTATATCACTTATGGAGTTATCTTAAATTATTTGAATACATATTCGAAGATTTATGTGTATACTGAGAAGTCAATTTCATAAATGATTAATAGAATTTGACAAGAAAAAAGATCAATTTACATAATAAAATCTGATTTACATTTATGTATTAATTATGTTATAGAATTTAAAATTGTCTTAAATTTATGAAAATTAAATAAAATTATTATTATTTCACTAAAATCAGTTTTTTCCCATTTTTTTAACATAAAATATATATTAGTCAAAGTGTTAATACCTCAATAAGAATCCCATAGTTCAGAAAGGGGGAAAAAAAAGTAATTCGTGGTTGCAAAAAAGAATGTCCCAAATAGACCACACCTAGCTTGTTTGAAAAGTTGATAGAGCAGGGCTTGGACCCACCATCCTCCAGATGAAGTCACTACTGATTACATTCGGCATTAGCCGCCATCGCATGCTCAATTAGGCCCTTTGACCCACGTGCGTGTCATCAACTCCTTTAACGACCGAAATATCTTTTCGAGGTCCCTGAATGGCCATATTCATGTAATCTATCTCTTTCTTCTACATTGTTAATCTTAGAATGTTCCCTCCGCTCCTCAGCGTCTATATATATACATGTACTCTTTAGCTTCTATGAAATAAAGATCATCTCAGTCAGTAATCTTTGGAAAAGAAAAAATCAATTCAAAGTTCGAACACCATTTCAATGGATTATTCTTCTTTTTTCCATTACAATTACTCCCAGTTCTCTCCCGAATCTTCTTCATCCTTATCCTCTTCTGGTTCTTTCTTTTATAACTCACAACAACCACTTCCCTTCAACGAAAATGACTCTGAAGAAATGATTCTCCTTGGAGTCCTTAACGAAGCTCCGATCAGCTCATTTGCTACGGCAACTAGTCCTAATTACGAAGAGGTGAGCTCACAAGAAAATGGCCCTCAAGACGAAGTAGAACCCACTCAGGAAATTGTTTACAGAGGTGTTAGAAAGCGACCATGGGGCAAGTATGCGGCGGAGATAAGAGATTCGACGAGAAACGGCGTGAGGGTTTGGCTTGGAACATTTGATACAGCTGAAGCTGCAGCTTTAGCGTATGATCAAGCAGCATTTGCCATGAGAGGATCCATGGCAGTGCTGAATTTTCCTGCGCAGAAAGTTGACGAGTCCCTTCAAGAAATGAAGTGTAGCTTCAAGGAGGGATGTTCGCCAGTTTTAGCGCTTAAGAAGAGGCATTCAATGAAGAGGAAAGCGGAGAGCAAAAAGAAGAAAGAAAAGGATAGCGATACGGTGGTGTTAGAGGACTTAGGTGCTGAGTACTTGGAGGAACTTCTAGCCATATCTGAAACACCGAATCCGCAAATTTGGTATGATTCGTTTTGTCATTTATAACAATAAAACACTACTACTTGTTTTTAACTGAAAAAGAAATTGTTCGATTTGGAATTTATTGTAAAGAGTATATCAACTTACCTGTAATATTAACGAATTCAGATCTTTTGTTCAGTTTTACTCTGTCTTATTCTATCTTATAAAATCTCAGTCATTTATTTTAAGGGCTTCACGCAAATCCCATGCGAGACCTACATAAATAAATGACTGAAATTTATTAAACACAATAAGACACTATAATATTAGACAGAAGATCTGAGCAACTTCTAATCTTCTCGAGAGTTGCTAACAATCATTAATTAGTAGAAGGGACGTAGGGACGTGGAGTGGAGCGCATGGTTACTGTAACTGGATTTGACAATTAGAGATAATTAAATTTACTAAAGCATATTCATAAAGCAAACGCCAAATTTTCCTTCTTTCTTTTAGCCTAGTGGTGTATAGTATAGTATATTATTATATAAAGGGCTCGTTTAATGAACTTTGGTTAATCTTTTTCATATGAATCAAAGGCTAACGAGAAGGAATTTCACATTGCATCTAATTCTTTAAATTGATTGAGGATCACCAACTATGGTTAATCCTATAGTAAACAAAACAACAGGGGTAACATCAACTCAAAACAAATCGTTTCTGAACCAAGAAAACAAATGTACAATGGCGGTTCCAGGGACTAGAAATCAAAGTAGAGCTAGAATTCGGGGTCGGGGCCCAACTGCTTGCTAGCTGACTTGAATCTCCAGATTTTCCAAAACGCTTTATAATCAGAACCATGAATAATTCACGATGGCTTCAACCCTTTAACCGCCGCTGCAAAAATCTACACATTCAGAAAACAACTGAAATCACATCAAAGAAACAATAAAGCAACTGTTGTTGACATAAACTAGCCTTTTCTTTTTTTTCTAGTTTCCTCGTACTGCATTTGGGACTACAAGTAATAGCCCAACTCAAAACATTTGCTCATCAATTGAAGATAGAAATACTCCATCTTTATCTACTTATTCCAAATGACATAAATTTGGTTAAACCACTGAAAATCTAGATCCAATACTCATAATTCCAATTTCACAATCCAATGCAACCTTAATTTCCTTCAACTAGATTTCATTTGTTACCAAGTAAATTATATGGCATCAAATACAAGAAAATGAGAATCAATCACCTGCAACTACATTCACGTTGCACAAAATGGAAACCACATGATTAGAAACTAACTAATCTGAAAATCTGACCAACACAAGCAAAATTGTCCCATCATGATCATATATATATATGCAATTGACTACCATTATCTGTTTGAAGTCTTAAGCAACTTTAAATGTTTATCTCCATGAAGTTAAAAGAGCATCGTTAAATTTCATATGGGGCATATGTAAACGCTTCAAGTGAAGTTATATATGAGAAGAGCTATAATTCAACAGCAGTTGCTTTTTGTCTCTCTTTCACAGCCATTCCAAAGATTTTTTAAATGCAACGAGTAAAAAAACGTTGGGATTATAATTGAAATTGCTACATTTTCAATGTATGGCCCATCCATCCGTTAAATTACAAATGGCATATTTTAATGATTACTACATCCTAAGTTACTTCAGTAATAAACTCTCAACAAAATTTATAGGTCAAGGAAATTTTATACCCCTATACCTTAGCATGACATGCAGGAAGCTGTTTCAGATCTTCCCTAGTTCTTCTGTGGCCACTGGCAGTGCTCACATCAGAACCATTGTTAATCTGTTGTTCTGGATCATTTGACACTGAAGGCTCCTGGATAGTACCTTCACAAGAGATACTAGGTGAACTCTGGTCATCTCCCAAAGATGTTGTTCGCTGATTGCCACTCTTTAAAGTGGAATAGCCGCTCTGTTTATCTGGTATGTAATTTTTCTCTTTCTTGTTAAACTGTGTTGCTGCTGCACGTGCACCAGCAATGGCTACAGTTAGACTTGAAGATTTCTCCAAATTCAATCCTTTAATCTCAGGAGAATGTGTCAAAAGGGACCCAGGCTTTAAAGAAAAAGGATCTCGAGGATTTGGAAGAGGAAATGTTATCGGCATTGGCCCTTGAACAGGAACAAGACCTCTAAATGCAGCTTCATATATCTAAGAAATATGTTGCACGAGCTATGTCAAACACACAAGACTTCAGAGATGCAGAGAGAGGGGTACCAAAGTTTTGCATAACAATGTACCTTTTTTTCCAAGTTATAAACACCTTGATAGCCTCGCATCTCAAATGGAATAAGCAATTTCTGCATTCAAGGCAGAAACACATGATCAACATATAGATTAAACTTCTATACGAAGATCAACTATGAGCATGTGTACCTGAGGCTGTTCACAAAGCCAGCAATACTCTGTTTGCCCTTCTAACCTCACCTGTGGCAAAAAATCTGGTCTATATAACTCAACGACAAGTACAAAATAAACCTTGTACTGTATGTGGTGTAAATAAGGTCCAAAAATCTAGGTTACCCACCCCTTCGGATACTGCCTCCCAGCTAGCCAGTTCTTCACATTTGACACAACCAACCACTTCAACGCAGCCTAGGTTACAAGTGGACATCATACATCATCAGACATTGGAATGACAAAGAAAAATAAGAAATACTACTTGAAGAATAATCCAATAAAAATTCAAAGTCTCCTTAAGTTGCAAGGGTGAAAATTTACCAAGAGTACAAGGGGAAAAAAACTAAGTTAGCAGCTCAAGTAACCATTTAATATCAAGGTAATACATGCTGAATACCTAAAAGTCTTGAAACAGGATAATGCTCGGGAAATGCAACATCACTTGTTCCATTCACCGCATAAATTTCCCTGTAGAAGTCTTCCATTGCTTTGATTGTACCTTCCTCTGGAATTTTTCCAGCAGCATGGATCCAAAGTCGACCTTCAAAACAAAATTACGTAATAAGATCTTTAATAATAAGGGAAAGAAAGTTGCAACAATCAGAAGACATAACAACCGATGAAAGAATTGCTTCTCCATAACGAGTTGCATTGAATTATTTTTGGAGTTTTAGCTGAAGAATGACTAAAATTAGCTTCCTTGGTAAGTCAGTTTTATCATTAAGCCCCCGAATCACTCACAGATGACTGGTAAATGGCAGTCTATGTACTCTAGGCATTAGTGCATTTAAAACATTAGAAACATTATTGTCGCCTAATATCAGTGATAATACGTACATGATTGGACTGTAATAGTCTCGTGCACTTTTCTGTCTTTTTCCCCATTTTCGTGGGTCAATTATAATTGGACATTCTAGAATAGCAAACTATGAAGTATTGATTCAATATAGCTTATAGGACCAGCTTACCGTATACGTTTTCAAAATTTTACCATAAATAAGGTCCTCACGTCCAGCAGAAACCAAAATTTTTCACCAAAAAAAAAAAGTAGAAGAAAAAACAAATGTCTCTCTATCGTCCACGGTTCTGGGCTTAATTAGGACTCCATCGACGGCACTTAAAGCTAAAGCTCCCATTGTTAGAAAACAAAGCACACCACGCAACCACAACCGATAAGACAACAGAGCATCTTACTATGTTTTGAGTTAACGCTAAGAAAACATAAGATTCCATCTGAAATCCCAACAACAGGAAAAAATATGTGTAATGGAAGACTCCCATTAACAGCACTCAACCGATCGATCACTTAAAACTCCCAAATCCTAAAAGCCAAACCCCACAGCCAGAACAAAGAAAAAGACCAACTGTTTATCAATATTACCCAATAAAGATTCCAACTTGGTACGTTTGATGACACAAAACGCAACTGGGGATCGATTATTCGCACCAAACGTAAGAATTAAAAGTGCGAAACTAAAAAATACCTCGAATTGGAGCAGGCCAGGACCTGCCTTCGATGCGCTTGATCCCACTGACAAGCAGAGAAGCCCATGGCTGATGCATAGTTAGGCAAGGGTTCGTGTAGTTTCCATGGCTCCTTCCTCCTCCTCCTCTTCTCATGTTCCAAGTGGGTATCTTCTGGTTTCTCCTCGGTGTTCGCTTGGCGTTCGGAATCCGACAAGACCTTGCTTAGATTTCCCAGTGAAGTTTGAAAAACTAACGGATCCAATTGTTTGTTGCCAACAAAAATAAAGATGTATTTATTTACGTTAATTAGTGCAGTATTAGAATTTGGATAACCTTCGCCTTTGTCTGGACACTTATTTGCACGAACGAAAGAAAAGAAAATATTGAGAAAAAAAAGATAAAAGAATAGAAGAGAAACGAAATTTTCTTTCTTTTATTTGTTTTTTTAATTTATCAAGGTAGGAAATTGAAACTTATAAACATTTATACTCTTGATTATAGAACTTGTTTATCTTTTGTTAAATAAGGATATAATGATAATTTACTTATCTTGTCTTGTCTTGCTTTGTCTTGAATTTCTCCTCCTTTTCCACCAATTTGGTGGGAAATATATTTGATCTAAATTTTTCTTTTATTCTTCTCCATTCTCTCACTTTCTCTTTGCTTATTTTTGTCCAAACAATGGAAACCAAGAAAAATACAATTCTCTTCCTTTCTTTTCTCTTGCTTTCCTTTCATCCAAACAAAGGCTTAATGACCTCCTCCTTTTATGCAATTGACATTCCAGAATCCAGAGCC
>JANVCL010000003.1:24165826-24184626 GCA_026546855.1 Erythroxylum incrassatum | reverse complement strand
TGCAGCATCTTTTTCAACACTATATTCCAACCAATCCTTGAAATCATCAAACCATGATACAATAAATCTCCGCTTACAATCTCCATCCATAGTTTGAGGAAAGTTATGATTTCAAGGTTGACAAGGACATTTTATTAAATAAGCTCTACACACCTGATCTCATTTTTCAGGAGGATACTCCATTATATTAGGTCTCAATCTTGGATCGGAAGGAAGATTTTCTAAGTCAATCACAAGTTCTTGAATAATAACCTCCTTCGATGCTGGAGGTGCTTTATTAACATTGTAATTTAAATCAGACGATGATGACTGAATAGTCAGTCTTAATTTTTTTAATTATTTTTCTATAACTGTAAAATAAAAAATTAGTTAGAACCAATATTTACTAATTCCATAAAAGAGGTAGCAGCTATCAAGTATACTAAAAAATAATTGGATCTCCTTTTCTTTTCTTATATATATATTCCTACTGTTCATAAGCCTCAAAAACTCATTCCTTACCGCAACAACTTAGTTAAATTATTGCAAACGGTCATACATGCATTCGCTGAAACATCTCTAAATCCTATCGTGGAATAAATATTATAAAACTTATCGATATAAAAAGCAAACATGAGACATGATGAAAGAATAAAAAGTCAAGAAAAACGGTCAAACATGCCAGCCTTGCCTTACCTTCTCGTGTCGATTGTTACTTGCCACTGTACAAAGCTACCATTGAAGGTGATTGGACCACTGCTTCTAACTTTTTTAAGAAAGATCTCAATTCAATAACTATCATCGTCACTGAAAAGCTTATGACTGCTCTTCATGTTGCTATTGGTACTAATCTATCCTTAAAATTTGTTCAAAACCTTGTGGGGTTAATGTCTAATCACCTCCATGTGAAAGAAAAATTTTGGAACACCTCTCTTCATACAATCCTTCACAAATCACATTGATAGTGACGGCACGTCACACTTCAAGGGAGAGTCTTGTTCAGTTATCAAAAAATTTGATATATAATTATAATATATATATATAATTTTTTTAAATCTTGATGCACTGGCCCCAAATAACTTTGTCTGTGGTTGAGATAATCTTTTTTGTCTTATTAATTAAAGTTAAGGAGGAAACTGACACAGGGAATATTTTTCTTCGAATTTAAAGGATGCTTTTACTATTCCTTTGAATTACTAAGAAAGATGAAATTTTAAGGCATTTAAATGTTGAATCATACAATGGAAATCTAGACTTATAGTTTCATCATTTCACTATTTTTCTTCATCACTTTTAGATTTCATTTAGTCAATAGTATTACGTGTCATATTTTGGGTCATTTAAATTAGTTGCCTCTACATTTATACTAGTTTTCCCTTGACGTGTTTGACCTTCTGTAAGTCTTCACTAGTTATTACTTCGCCATCACGTACTTCAAAATTAAATTTTCTCTGTTTTTCTTAGATAAGTACCTTTGCGTTAATTAACTCTTTATCATCTTTTAACTAGTGCTTGTGAAAGGTAATACTCTTCATCATTACCTGCCTCATGCTCTCATTTAATACAATTCCTAGTTAACTTAAACTTTATAGATATGGAATTACTCCTGGTCTTGCACTCTGGGGATTATGGAGGTTTAATAATAGTAACTAGTGAATCATCTTCGTAAGTAACTCCCCATTCCATGGCTTATGCATATTTTACTATTTTATTTGATAATGACCATATCAATGTTCATTTAGGTTATTAGCTTAGCTATAGGTTGTTAACTAATATAAAACTAATACCTAGTTAGCAATCTAATAGTAAATTATTTGATCGTAAATTATGACTCGTCTTATACAAATAGTTTATCAAGTTTTAACATCTATAGGGATCCGGAAATTTTTTTAAGTAGGGACAAAATATTAAAGTATTTTTATATTGTTAATTTTTTTGAGTGGGGGTAAAATATTTAAAATACTCTTATATTATTGAATTAAATTAATGGGATCAAAACTTAAAATAATAATATTTTTATATTAAATTTTTTACAGACAGTAGGGGCAAGTGCCCTCACTTGCACATTGGCACTTGCCTCCAATGTGCATCCATCCTGTTCGTAGATTTGCATATTCATAAAAGAAAATATAGAGATACGAACCTAAGAACCTTGAGGTTGTCCTTTAAAGATAGAGATATTAAGTTCAAAACTAAATCATGTATAACTTTAAGAAAACTACAAGTTCAATGAAATAAGAGTGGGAAAACATTGGAGAGAGGTGTACAATCATCACAGGACCAACCATCTTAATCTACTGAACGTCAAGTTAAAAATGTGAACCAAAATATTAAACCACAAGTATAATAGTGTTATGCATGTTTTTAAGTTAATAAATATAACATGTGTTACATTTTTGTTCTATTTAAGCATTTTCCAACAAGGTTATATATAATAACATTTTTTTAATTCCAAACTTTAACTTATTATAGGTTATACATATTTAATATTCATAAAGCTAAAAAACTTAGTTTAAGAAGTCGCTCTATAGTGTATTTTTGTGAATGTTCCTTATGAAAAATCATTCAATTAAATACCATGTCTTTTTTTTATTTCAATATCTACTCCACATTCAATGTAAGTTAATTCATACCATTTACTATTGTCATTGATTTCTATATTTCAGAAAAGGTTGCCAATTAAGGCACAAGGCTATCTTTTTCATATCAAAGAAAGTTATTATTGCCAACAAGGTTATCATTAACACAAAAGTAATATATATTTGGTATACATTATGGTTACTATTGCCATTGTCATTGAATAAGATGTCAAATAAAAAAGAATCTAAAAGCCCCCACAAGTACATAATAAATGATGTAAACATCACAACAAATCCTAGTATTACATTTTACTACTGGTAAACTGAACTCTGTTTCTTTCACCAATAGCTTAATATCTAGCTTCATATTTTCTATTTTCCCTTCAAATACCATTATTTTCTTGTATTCATCCATCTTTGATTTTGTTCGCAATTCCTTAATAGTTATAACATCATTTTAAGAATCAACTTTGTTACTCCTAATTCAATTTCCTTCTTTAAAGAGAAGTTTATTTCCTTAATTCGTATTTCTCTAAAGAAATTATTCATTAGACCATTGGAAAATCTCAATTTTTAACCTAAAAATATTTTATGATAAATACCACAACTATGCTTATAGTCAATTCATTGGTCTATAAAATCTTGAATATAAATTATATTCACTCTATAAAGTCTTTAAGAGAGCAACTAGCACACAAAAGTACAATATATTTCTTGGATTGTGTTTTAATTGGTGTGCTAGATGGTGTAGATTTTATACGGAATATAAACGGGGAGAGTGAAGATAAAAAAAACAAATAAAATGCAAAAAGGCAAGAAATGGAATTAAATATGGACTTACATAGGATCAATAACTGATCAACGATATCAAAAGCTTATATGAATATGGATAAATGTTAGGATTATTGTCTTTAATTTTTAATTTTTAAAAAACTTATTTAATTATCAATATTAATATAGTTATAATTTATTATTAAAAATAATAAAAATGCTACATAAAAGTTGAAATAAAATAATTTTTCTATTTTTATAAAATATTTCTTAATAAATAAAATAATAAATTTAACATTTTTGTTGAAATTTTTGTTAACTCATTGAATACATCTCTTAACATTTCTCAATTGAAGAGATAAACTCTTATCATTAGCCTGCTAACTTTATTTCTATCTCGTAGCTTCATGTATCCAGGAAGCCCTATTTTATGGATGTAACATAATCTTATAATATCTTATGTACTTATAACTAATTTATGTATTTGTAGTGGAAATAAATACATAAATAATTTATGGTATCAGAGCCCATCTCAAACTAATCATCATTTTTGGAAATAGCTCCTTAATATTTTGTCCAACTTAAACACTCAAAACACAATCTCAATCATCTCCATTAAACTCACAAAGGAAAATTATGATACTTGGGCTCTAGTAGCAAAACAAGCACTTACAACCTATGACTTACGTGATCTTATTATAGAAGAAGCAATTGCTCCTGCAAAGCATCTTACTGGGCCAACACAAACTCATGAACCTAATGTTGATCCTGTTTACACTACATGGATGAAGAAAGACAATTTAGCATGTGTATGGCTAAAAGGAGTCATAATAGAGAAGGTGCTTCCTTTGGTGGTGAGACTAGAGACCTTTCACCAAGTATAGGCTAAGATTGAGGCCACTTTTACGTCTCAAAATCAAGCAAGAGTTATGCATCTCTACAAAATGTTGACAATTCTCCAATAAGGCATCATGACTATCATCGGTTATGTCCTAAAGAAAACTGAGTGTGCAAATGGATTAGTTGTTGTTGGATCGAGAACTTGTTCAACACATTATGGATGGGTTTGACCCAAGGTATAAAACATTCAAATCAGCCTTTAATGTTCACTCATTAGATGATCCTACATTTGTGGATACTTTATTAGGTCTCCTCCTTGATGAAGAGTTGCGTCTAAATGTAGAAGAACCTCAAATTATTCATGATGCATACTTGACTAATGTTAATTATTTAGAACAAGAATTTCAATTGTAACCATGGAAATTCTAATAATCAAGGATAGCAATGAAAGAATCACCAATACCAAAGCTCCAATAATAGGTTCACTGGCGACAACAATAGAAAAGGGAAATATATCAACATATGTCAAATATGTGATAAGAAAGGACATTGTGCTAATGAGTGTTATCACAAGTTTGACCATTGTTTCTCAATTGAAACTCCTCAACTAGTTGCTTCCATGATTGCTTCTCCAACGAATATGTCTGCCGAGCTAAACTGGTTTGTAGATAGTAAGAAGCTTATCTTACTACCGATCTAAACAACTTGAATGTTCACTATTCAAGTAGTAAATAGCAAGCTTCTTGCGATTTATAATATCGGCATCAGTACGCTCTTAACTTCTATTGAAAATTTGTTTTACATAATATTTTTTATGTTCCCTCTATAACAAAAAATTTATTGAGTGTCTCGCAATTCACTCATGACAATAAAGTTTCAATGGAATTTTATCATGATGTTTATGTTGTTAAAGATATATAGAGAAAGGTCTTATTATAAAGGAAGCTTAATCGGGGACTATATAAACTACTAGCAACTTTTAGACTCTCAAATGCTCCTACTATCTCTCCAAATTCATTTCTTCCAGTGTCATTTCGTCTACTTTTATTAGTGAATGAACTACCCTATCTAGTTGGCATAATAGATTGGGTCATCCCAATCACAAGATTATTATGATTACAATTTCTAAATTTAGTTTGCCTTGTTTCTACAATAAGAATATCTCTTTATGTGGTCTATGTTAATTAGGAAAAAGTCATTGGTTGCATTTGTCCTCTTCATGCCAACCTTTTTCTATTCATATTGAACTTGTTTATAATAATGTATGGGGTCCTTCTCCTGTCACTTTCATTAATGGATTTCAGAAATTTGTTCAATTTCTTAATGATTGCACCAAATATATTTGGATTTTCCTTATGTGTACCCGTAATAAAGCCTATGATATCTTCAAACATTTCCATACCATGGTGTAAACTCAATTTGTTCACAAAATCAAACAATTGCAAACTGATTTAGGGGGGTTAGAGTATAGACCCATCACTAAATTTCTCTATAATTTTAGTGTTCGTCATCGAGTATTTTGTCCAAAAACTTAAGAGAAAAATAAAGCCTCAAAGAATAGACACAAGGACATTATAGCTAAAGGGCTAACGCTTCTATCTCATACCCCTCTTCCTCTTAAGTACTGGGAATGTGCATTCTCCACCACAATTTATTTAATCAATTGTACACTTACTCCAATCCTTTCCTATAATTCACCTTATGAATGCCTTTACAATCAATCACCTAAGCTCACACTTCTTAAAACATTTGGTTGCTTATGCTACCTATCTATTCTTCCTTTTTCTCACAAACTGGATATAGATCTAAACTATGTGTATTTCTTAGGTACAACACTAAGCACAAAGGCCATATGTGCCTTTACGCTGCGTATGGTTACTGTGATCCATATGTTGAGGCAAAACGAAACAAAAATTTGAAGACAGAACAAAACAAAAATTGGAGGTAGTGAGATGTTGGTTATGATGGACAAAACAAATAAAATTGTGTTCGACTCAATGATAGAAATGTGTTTGGTTGTAGTTGACAGAACATAAAAAACAGTATCAATGACTAAAGTACCCATGTAGTATAATATGATTGAAAATATATAATTCATTGATTATTTTAAAACGAATGATTTGTATTAGTAATTTAATTGTATCTATAAATAAGGAATTTAAAAAATGAGTAATATAAAAATTTAATGAAATGAGCGTAACATCTCGTTACTTATGTTAAGACTAGAGTTGTTAATTATGAGAAATTACTGATAAAATAATTTATAATTATATATAATAAGAGGAATGGGTATTTTTGGAAGCTACTTTTTTGTTTTGTCGGAGACAGGGACAAGAAATTTTATCCTTCGATTTTGAAAAAAACAAAAAATTTATGTTTTTAGAGTCAAAACAAAAATAAATTGAGTCATCATTCAAACATTATAAGACACGGAATTTTTTGTATTTTGTTATCTGTCTCCACCAACAAAGACAATCACTATAAGCAAGGTAACAGGCCACATCCTAAAACTGTTATGGCCTTCAAAAAATTTGCATCCTTCCTTGAAATTTCCAAGAAAGCGACTTCTTGGACACATGCATGAAAATGTTAATGGAATATAAAATTTGGAAAGAAAAAAGACTTGATTCCTCGCTTTGACTACTATAAATGAATGGATTGATGCATATGGGTTCAGATCTTTTGTTATTATTAGCTTATTTTAACCTTATTTTTATCTCAATATAATGTTGTATCTTAAGTGTTCAAGTTGCTTACTCGAGTTTTTGTATGGATCCAAATCATCAATGACTTGTTTTATTATGTTTAGCGTATGTTTTTGGCATTTCATTGAGGTAACAAAACGTGTGGGGTCTTTTGATCCATCACCTTTTCTATAAAGCACCGTTGATCTCATCATCAAAATTTCTCGAATGACGTCATTTTATTCAACGATTTGTTAAGTTTGAGCATCACTCGTCAGTGGAAGAAAACATAAAAACCTAGGAGTTTATAATCACAAATTACTCCTTAACATTTCGTGAAAAATCATACACGATATTAGGTTATATTGTAATATTTCTAAATGTTACTAATAACACCTTAAATCCTAACATATGAGTGAGAAATTTAGCATATATTTGTCATAATTAATTACTATAATTTAAAATTCAAACGCGCTAATATGAGTTCTTTAAATGTTAACTAAAAGTTGTTATATTCATATATACATCTATCAACATCACTAAACCAAGATTTCATTTTATTTAGAGCATAACAATACGAAGAGAAAGATATACTTCCAATACTTGGTATGGAGATTTTCTTTATCTTTTACTATAACCTATCAAAACAACAAGAACACTTTGTGCAATAGAGAGCTAACAGTAAAAGACTCAATGTCTTATCTTTCACACCCAATATACATACCATATATACACAATCTTATCATATATTACATCTTATAATATGTTCTATTTTAAGAGGCAGAAAAAAAATAATTGTGTCATTTTAAGAATGTTATGAACGAAAGTTTAATGGACTAGTATATAGTTAATACTATCACGTGCCTCAAAAGTAATTAATAAATTATTAACCATTTCATTATAATTATTAAATACAGATTAAGCAATTTAATTAATGATCATACATATAAAATTAATATTGTAATTATATTAATCCACATGCGATTACATAATGCCTTGAATAAGCAATATTTTAGTATTATTAGAGTACAAAGTCATTATCTATCCTTGTATATATGGTTGAACTGTAAATCAACGCGGATTTGACTTCAGGCCACGTCACATGCAAGTGCATAGCCCGTCACTTGTGTTGCGCGACACTAGCAGCGGCTATATTTTAACCCCCATGTTTCTTCTTCGTCTCAGCAACTCCACATTCCATCTTTGGCTCCCGTCTGCTTCAGCTCACCAAGCACCATGGAGAGGAAGATAAGTCCAGTAGCTGTTGCTTACGATCAGGAGAGGAAAAGGGTACTCAGATTTGGTGGCAGAGACAATAACTGGAGCTTACTTCCTCATCCAAGAGGGAAAATCAAGCGCCAAATCTTTGCTTGTTTCTTGGCAAAGTTGAAGCTTTTTGCTCAAGCAATCATTGGATCTTCTTCCTGATTCTCTACTGGTTTAGGTTATGACTTATACCATGGTCAGCCTCTTTTGTACAATGTCATATATTACCCATCTGAAGCTGCTGAAATCTTCCCTTAGTTATTACATCCTTGTTATAATGTTCGTGTCTTAGGTATGACATGGATAAAGGATATTATGTAGAAATATCTTTCTCATTCTGATAGGTCTTTTAAATTTTTTTTTTCAAATTTTATGTCTTATATTAGGCCTAAATGTTTTTTTTTTGGTAAATCAGAATAAGTAATAAATGAGAAAAATAATATGTACAAAAAGGTCACAGTCTTAGCTACCTAAGCTCAACCAGCTAAAGAATTAACCTGCAACAGGGGAAGAGAGAAAAACAACAAGCAAAAGTAACTACCAAGGTCCACATAGCAGATATACAACAAGAATAAACAGCCAGAAACTATCCAACAAGACCCAAAGGAGAAGCCTATCCAAACATGGAAAAGCCAGCCCGTATACAGCCAGCCATAGCAAGCTGCCGTCGAGAAATAGTTGTGGAACTCCTCGAACAAGATGAGCTCCAGAACAGAAACCTGGAGAAACACTGAGCAAAAACCCATAAGAAAGAAAAAACTAAGCTAAATTACCTCCTCTCAGTGTATAGGCTAAGTTGTTCCCTAACGTGGAAGATTACGCCAGAAAGCACTCGCTTCTCCACCAAGGCTTCATTCTTGAATATTCGGGCATTACGTTCTTTCCAGATGTGGTAAACGGTGGTAGAAAGCAGGAGAAGGAAGTAAGGGGTGGTACTGGAACCCGCTAAGAACCAGGAAAGGATTGAGGGAAGAGTGGAACAGTGGAAAGCGGGCAAGTTGAAATGGGAAAGACAATGGGTCAAAATAGTTATGGAGAAAGGACAAGTAAAGAATAAGTGGTCTACAGATTCATTTGCTGAGAGACACAGGGAATAATGATTAGGAATATAAAGTAAGGAAAGGTTATCCCGGGTGGGCAACTTTTGAAAGAAAACAAGTCACAAAGTAAAATAGCAGCGGGGACTACTGAATTTAGATCAGACCAGCTTGTACCAAGGAACTGTAGGAGTAGGAGGGTGCAAGAAGTGGTAGGCTGACGCATTGGTATAGCATTTAGAAGAGCTGGCAAGCAATTCCAGGCGATCAGGAGAGGATCTATCGCGAGGATAAGCTGGGGGGGCAAATGTCTGAAAAGGTCCAAAGAAACCGCACTTCAGATCCAGGAATCATGAAAGATGACGTCTGACACATGTGTTGTGAGCGGGAGCTCCGAATCATTAATCTCCCTCGGGGTGGACAAAGATTGCAGAATGTCATGCGGGTGCCAAGGGTCCTGCCATAAAAGAGTAGACATACCATTGCCAATCCTAAATCGAAATTGAAGACGCAACTTGTCCCTGACTGTCAAAAGTTTCCTCCAACTCCAAGAATTATTATAGGTAGGTTGGACACTCCAAAAATTATGCCTCCTCAATATTATGGAATGAACTCACCTCACCCAGAGAGCTTCCTTATCCTCAAACAATATCCAGATCCGTTTGCCTAACAGCACTTGGTTCCAAGTAGTTAAGTGTTTGACTCCTAAACCCCCTTCCTTTTTAGGTCGACAAATATCACTCCACTTCACCTTAGCACGTGAGTTAGCACCGACTTTTCCAGCCCATAAAAAGGACCTAAGCTTAGCCTCAATTTCCTTAAGGATAGAAGAGGGAAGAATAAGGTGAGAGGACCAATAAACATGAAAGGAAGAGAGAACTGAGATAACCAGTTGAAGACGACCCGTATAGGAGAGGCTCCTATGAGTCCAGCGATTGATCCTATGATCTATTCTATCGAGAAGAGAGGCATAATCCCGTCTAGAGAGGCGATCCGTAAGGAGTGGAACACCTAGATACTTAAAGGGGAGAGATCCTTGCTGAAGGCTGGACACTAGGGCCATCCGATGACTCAAATGACTAATATCAGGAGATAAGTAAAACTGACTTTTAAATTTGTTCATCTCCATACCGGAGAACATAGAAAAAGTATGCAAAGAGTCAAGTAAAAGCTGAGCTGAAAGCATATCCCCATGACTGAACAGTAAGAGATCATCTGCAAAGAGAAGATGATTAAGTTTAAGACCTTAACATCGCCAATGAAATTTAAACTGGGGAGAGTTGTTTGTAGTAAAGCTTAGGTTCCTAGAAAACACTTCCATGCAGAGAATGAAGAGAAAAGGCGACAACGGATCCCCCTGTCTTAATCCAGATTTACCTTTGAAAAATTGAGTAGGAGACCCATTGACCAAAATGGAGTAAGAAGGGGTTGTGATATATTCCTTAACCCAACCAATGAACGTTGTCGGAAGGTCGATTGCGGCGAGAGTGTTAAGTAGAAAATTTCAATGGATAGAGTCATAAGCTTTTTGGAGATCCACTTTGAAAGCACAACGCTTATGAGAATTAACAATATGATAGTTCCTGAAGATTTCTTGAGCTAAGAGAATATTGTCCCCTATATGACGAGTCTTAATAAAGGCACTTTGATTAGGACTAACGATGAGAGGGAGGACTTGACTCAGCCTATTAGCCAAAATTTTAGCAATAACTTTGTAAAGCATATTGCAACAAGAAATAGGTCTAAAGTCTAGGACCGTAGTAGGGTGAGCGGATTTAGGAATAAGGGAAATGAAAGTGGAGTTCAGCTCCTTGAGGAGTTTGCCATGAATGAAACTTTTTTGAATAGCTCCAGTAACCTCATCCCCAATAATAGGTCAAGCCTTTCTATAGAAATGCCCGTTGAAGCCATCCGGGCCAGGAGCCTTATTAGGATGAAGGGAAAGGAAAGCCTCTCGGATCTCTTGAGGAGAAACATTTGCAATCAAAGCTTGAGAAGGAGTTGCTGCAAGGGATTGAGGGAAAAGAGGAGCGACAAACGCCTTGGAAGGATGGAGAGACTTCTCAATCCCGATAGAGCCCTTAAAGTAAGCAAGGAATTGAGCTTGAATTTCTCTAAGGCCCACAACCCTTCGGCCATTCAATACCTCCAGAGAATAAATAGAATTACGGTTTCAGTTGGCAAGAAGAGAATTGTGAAAGAATTTAGTATTACGGTCACCTTCCTTGAGCCATTGAATTCTAGAGGATTGTTTGTAAAACAATTCCTGATCCGCTAAAGAACGATAGAGATCGCGAATGGACACGGTCTCCCGTGCCCGAAGAGAAGAGGAGCTAGGAGAAACCTTAAGAAGGTCCTGAATGTTGTTCAAGAAAGTTTGACAATTCTCAACTCTAGAATTAATATCCCCTATTTGATTTGAATTCATAAGTTTTAACGCTTGCTTGACTATCTTAAGCTTAGTCACAATCCGGTATAAAGGAGTACCTACAACAGGGGAAGACCAAGCTGTCGCGACAACCTGCTGAAAATTGGGCTGATCTGCTAAGAAATTAAGGAATCTAAACGGGGAAGCACGGCGGAACTGATGACCTATCGATTTGACCACTAAAGGGCAATGATCTAAAATGAGAGGGTTATGAATGACACAATAGGAGGACGGGAACCGAATGCACCAGGAAGAATTAATAAGAATACGGTCCAACTTCCTAGCAGTGAAGGAATGTCCTTCCTGCTTATTGGTCCAAGTAAATCGAGGGCCACTGGAATTGAGGTCAAAAAGGCCATTGCCTCCTACAAACTGCCTAAAGTCAAATTGGCTACTCGAAGGGATCATGCAGGGAGGTTCTGAATCAGAAGGATGGAGGATTGCATTAAAATCCCCTGCAATCATCCACGGCTGAGAACCAACAACCTGGGATATAGAGGAAAGGTCATTCCAAAGGTGCTGTCTACGGGTAGGGTTATTAGCTCCATAAACACAAGAAAGAAGAAAGGGGTCAGAGCTCGTAATCAAGATCTCGGTAAGGCCATAATCGGCCCAAGCTTTCATCAGGGCGCGCTGCACCACGGGAAACGCCGGACGCTTGCCCAGAAAGAAGCCTAGCAGTGCTGTATGAAACTTAGACGCACCCCTCAACGCAAGCTCCCTCGGTGGAATGACTACAACCTGGTTGTCCTGAATCTCAGGAGGGTAAAAGGAAAGTTCCGGTTGCTCCGAGGAGACCCCAGAGCCGGCATCAACAACAGCCTTCCAGGATCTAGGCAGAGCTGGGGGAGAGGGTGTTGGCGCAGGAGGAAGGTTGGTCGGGTGAAGGCCTTTGGAAGGGGTAGAGATCGACAGAGGGGGAAAATGGGATGGAGAAAGGGCGGTATCGACAGTGTTTGGTTTAGTGTTTTCAGAAGAGGGTGGGAGGCGATTTAGGGATTGTTGGACAAGACTAGACGGAAGAGGGGAAGAGGGAAGTACAGGGGTGAGAGGGGGATGAGTGATCGGAGAAGAGGAAGAAGAAGCCATAGTGGAGAAGAGGGGAAATCTCCGCTGTTAGGAAGCAAGCTTGCCGCACTCGCTCACATCGCTCGCTCGCCGCTTAAACATCTCATTTAGGCCTAAATGTTTAATACATAGTACTTACATCTTAATTATATTTTCTTGTAATGTCTTGTTCTATTTATCCTCTTGTAATTTTTTATTTATATATTTATTTACTTATTTTATTTATTATTTGTACTCTTTATCCTGTTCTATATTTATTATATTATTTATTTTATTGCTTATTACTTATTTTTTATTTATAAGTATTTATTATTATCGTCATGTCATTTTTATGTCTATTTTAATTTTAATCTTGTTTTTAATTATTATTGTTCTATTATATTATATATACTAGGGATAAGTAAACATCCCAAAATTGAAACTTTGTTAACACAATAAATTATACGATAAAAAACATATTCAATCTTCAAAACGAAATTGACTCTTTTACTTATTTCAAGAAATTGGGTAGTGGATGCATGTGCTTTGACTTGGCCTATGCATGCGTTGGACTTAAAAGTCAAAAAGATAAACTATAACCAAGTTTGCTATATAAATAAATTTGCTTATTTGTTACAATTATTTTTAAAATAGAATTTTCTTTAAAACACAAAATAGACAAGTATATTTTTAGTTTAATGTATTTTCTATTTTAGTCTATTAATTATTAAAAATTTATAATTCAGTTTGTTAATTTTATTAATTAATCATTCAACACTTTCATTAAAATTTTAAGGATATTCTAATTGGATATACACATCACAAGTTTATTATAATTGTTTTAAATTATTAATTTAAGCCAAATTTAATTAATTCAAAACAGATTTAATAGTGAATTGAGTTACTATATGAGTAACAATTTTATTGGTATACGTATAATGACACATATTTCGTCTTTATTTTTAATTAAAATTTAAGATAATGCATCTTAATTTAAAAACTATAAAAAAAATTAAGATATGATATTTTTCTGAAATTTCTTACACAACAAAAGAAGTTTATCTACATTGATGAAAGATTCTATATACATTGATCCGGAAATGAATGTCCCTTTTAAGTGTTCAAGTTGCTTACTCAAGTTTCTGTATGGATCCAAGCCATCAATGAGTTGTTTTATTATGTTCAGCATTCCTCAAAAACAAAACGTATATTTTTGGCATTTCACTAAAGCCAAGTGTGAACTGCGTAGAAATATCGTTTTTCTCAAACAAAAGGTGTGGGGTCTTTTTTTCATAAATACAAAACTCGACAAATTACATATTAATTTTAGGGGAGTCGTTTCCCGACGGATCCTCTAACAAGAGGAGGTGGCACCCAATGAGTGTAGTTTCAAAGTAAGTAACTCCTACATTGAAGTGATCAGCATAGTTTTCAAGTCAATCAGCGCATCTATTACTTTTTTGATAGATATGACGATAAGTAACAGTCCAGTTGCGGATAAAGAGCTTGTTAATACCCTGGATGATGGGGTTGAGCGCCTGAGATCTGTGAGCTGTCGAAGATAGAATATCAATCACTGTAGTATAATCGACTTCCAGTTCGATCCTGCAAAAGCCCAGGTTCCACATGTACGTGAGTCCTATAAAGACGCCCTAGAGTTCTGTTGACATCGAATTGTACCAGCCTAGATTCTGAATGAACCCTCCAATCCAGGTGTTTGCACTGTCCCGGAGAAGACCTCCTATTGACGCTGAGGACAAGGACCGTTTACATGTCCCATCCAAGTTTAATTTTATCCATCCGGTAGGAGGTTTGCTCCAATCGAGTCTTTGAGTCTGTCGAGGGCGATTTTCGGAAAGAACCGACTTTGTCCCATGTCTGACCTTTTCTCCGGTGACTGGCTTGCCCCATGTGGGGTCTTTTGATCCTTGACCTTTTCGATAAAGCACCACCGATCTCGCCAACAAAATTTCTTGAACGACGTCATTTTATTAAATGATTTGTTAAATTTGACATAAGAGTTTATAATGACAAATTACTCAACATTTCGTGAAAAATCTAGTTATTCCCCACATTCATATACGATGTTAGGTTATATTGTAATATTTTTAAATGTTACCAATAACACCTTAAATCCTAATATATGAGTGAGAAATTTAGTAATATACAATTAATTACTAATTTAAAATTTAAAGGCACTGATATGATTTCTTTAGATGTTAACTAAAAATTGCTGTATTTATGCATTCATCTACTTCACTAGACCAAGATTTCATTTTATTTAGAGCATAACATCACAACGATAAAGATATACTTCCAATGCTTGGTATAGTCTTGGTGGATTCTCTTCGTCTTTTACCACAACTTACCAAAACAACAATCTCACTGTATGTTACATCTTATAGCATGTTCTATGCTAAGGGGTAGAAAAGGGTAATTGTGTCATTTCAAGAATGTTATGAACTATAATTTAATGGGTTAATATATAGTTAGTACTATTATATGCCTCAAATACAATTAGTAAATTATTAATCATCCTATTATGATTATTAAACATACATTAGACAATTCGATTAATGATCATGCATCTGGAATTAATGTTATAATTATAGTAGTCCACATATGATTACATAATGCCTTGAATAAGTAATATTTTAATAATAATATAGCATAAAGTCATTATCAGAATTTATCCTTTTATGTGTGGTTGAACTGTAAATCAATTCCAATGTGACCTCGACATGCAAGTTCACACAGATTTTAGCAATGGCCATTCTTCGATTTGTAACACATAACGGTATCTTAGTTACGTATTTCAGATCGTTCATTAAAGGTTAAAAATGTAGGAAATGTAGAATATCTTATTTCGATTCTATCTTCGCTTCCGAAGTAGTTTATGATAAGGCCAAAGTAAACTCCGATCACCCAAGACCTTCAAGGAAAGTGATCACCGACACGTTGGTCGAAATATGCTTATGGTTTAATCATATATTAAGAATTGCATATACATGCATAACATTACCATTGATACATGAATTGATATTTGTACACATTACAAGTTAGTATATGCACTCAATTGACTTGTCTCCGATATGAAAAATGTTGAGTAATCATGATGTGAATTGTGATTTGGTATGCCTTGAATATTGGTATGTTCGGATTTCAATTAGTAAAGATTAAATATTATTGATTAAGCAATTAATGAATTAAAATGTACATTTAGATTAGGACAAATGCCAAGTGGTAGGATAAATTGATACATAAAAATTTTGAATGATTTAACCTATAATTAAGTGGAATTTGGTATAGTTAAATTGGTGATGAATGGACTAATAATTAAATGATAATTTGATCAATTAGTATGTAACAAATTGACCAATTATTATGTGAGATGTGGAATAATTATAAGGAGACATATGAACTGAAATTGTCAAAAAAAAAAAGAAGTGCCGATTTGACGTCAGGCCACGTCACATGCAATTGCACAACCCGTCACTTGTGTTGCGCGACACTAGCAGCGGCTATATTTTAACCCCCATGTTTCTTCTTCGACTCAGCAACTCCAAATTCCATCTTTGGCTCTCGTCTGCTTCAGCTCACCAAGCACCATGGAGACGAAGATAAGTCCAGTAGCTGTTGCTTACGATCAGGAGAGGAAAAGGGTACTCAAATATGGTGGCAGAGGCAATAACTGGAGCTTTCTTCCTCATCCAAGAGGGAAAATCAAGCGCCAAATCTTTGCTTGTTTCTTGGCAAAGTTGAAGCTTTTTGCTCAAGCAATCATTGGATCTTCTTCCTAATCCTCTACTGGTTTTGTTTTTACGAAACAGTTGCAGGCTATGACTTATACCGTGGTCAGTCTCTTTTGTACAATTTCATATATTACCCACCTGAAGCTCCTGAAATCTTCCCTTAGTTATTACACCCTTGTAATAATGTTCGTGTCTTAGCTGTGATACGGACCTTTATCGTTTTTACGGTTCTTGTAAATATTTTCCTTTAAATTTTTATGTTTTTTTTATGCAAAGAAGAATTAAAACAATAAGACAAAGAAAAAAACCAGAAACAGATAGTCGAGTCCTATTAACGTCCTCTCTCAAACAAAGTGTCACCAACAAGAGTCACGAGGGCTGAATTTGGAGGGGACATCTAAAACTGAAAGGGCAGCTTATCCCGTCCATTTTGGCTAAAATTTGTATGTTTTCTATTAAACCTAAATGTTTAACACTTAGTACATCTCTCTTAATTATTTACCTTCTAAACATTTTCTTCTTTAAACTAAATATTTTCTTGTAATGTCTTGTTTGATCTATTTATGCACTTGTACTCTTCTTTATTTGTGTATTTAGTTACTTATTTTATCTAATATTTTTACTCCTTATCTTATTCTATATTTATTTTATTACCTATTACTTATGTTATTTTTATTTATACGTATTTATTATCATCATCATCATCGTTATTGTCATTTTTATGTCTATTTTAATTTTAATCTTATTTTAAATTATTATTGTTCTATTATATTAGTGTGTGTGTGTATATATATATATATAGGTATACCAAAAGCAGCCTCTTTGTCAATTAAGGATAAAACTGCATAATATTAAACTTCCCAAACTTAAAACTCTGTTAACACATATGATTAAGAAAAACATATTTAACATAGTCTGGATGTAGATGTCCAGACTATCATCTACAACAAGTCATCTCTCACATGCTAAAGATGCTTTAATGGGTTACACCCTAAAACTGTTATGGCCTTGAAAACATTTGCATCCCTCCTTGAAATTTCCAAGAAAAGAGGCTTCTGGGACACTATCAAGAAAAAGACTTGATTCCTTGTTTTGACTACTATAAATGAATGGATTGATGCATATAGATTCGGATTTTTGGCATTTCATTGAGGCAAGTGTAGAAATATGGTTTTTGCCAAACAAAACGCGTGGGGTCAAGAGTACAAATTACTACTTATTCCTCACATTCATATGCGATATTAGGTTAGAGCATAACAACACAATGAGAAAGACATACCTCCAATGCTTAGTATAGATTCTTGGTGAATTCTCTTCATCTTTTACCACAACCTATCAAAAACAGCAGGAACATTTTGTGCAATAAAGGGCTAATGGTAGAAGCTTCAATATCCTATCTTTCACACCCATCGCATCATATATTCACAATCTCACCGTATGTTACATCTTATAACATGTTCTACCCTAAGGGGTAGAAAAAGAATAATTGTGTCATTTTAAGGATGTTATAAACTATAATTTAATGAGTCAACATATAATTGATACTACCATATGCCTTAAATGTAGTTAGTAAATTATTAATCATTCCGTTATAGTTATTAAACATATATTAAGCAATTCAATTAATGATTATGCATGTGAAATTAATATTGCGATTATATTAGTACACGCATAATTACATAATGCCTTGAATAAGTCATATTTTAATAACATCATAGTAAAAGTCATTATCAAAATTTATACTTTTAATCTTCAAAACGGAATTGACTCTTTTACTTATTTCAACAAATTGAGTAGGGGGTGCATGTGCTTTGACTTGGTCAATGCATGCGTTGGACTTAAAAGTCTAAAAGAGAAACTATAACCAAGTTTACTATATAAATAAATTTGCTTATTTACTACAATTATTTTAAAAATAAAAATTTCTTTAAAACACAAAATAGACAAGTATATTTTTAGTTCTTCAGTTTAATGTATTTTTTCTATTTTAGTCTATTAATTATTAAAAATTTATATTTCAATTTCTTAATTTTATTAATCATTTAGCACTTTCATTAAATTTTTAAGGATATTCTAATTGGATATACACATCAAAATTTCTAATTTAAAGTGATTAAGAAAGTTTAAAGATTGAATTAATTAAATTTTTCAATAATTAAAAGATTCAAATAAAGAATTAAATTTTATAATAAGACTTAACAATTTTTTTAAGTCAAGCTCGAGTTTTAGGCATTGTTATGTATTTCGTACCGTACCGGCCAGAAATCGGTACCGGTACGGGTTCAATGGTACCGGTGACAAATACCGGTCGGTACCGGCCAATTTCGTCCGTACCGGCCAGTATTCAAAATACCGGTCAAATACCGGCCGGTACCGGAAATTTTAAAAAATTGGGGGACTTTTTTGCAAAATTTTCA
>JANVCL010000003.1:24151368-24165726 GCA_026546855.1 Erythroxylum incrassatum | reverse complement strand
ATTTGTATTAGTAATTTAATTGTATCTATAAATAAGGAATTTAAAAAATGAGTAACATAAAAATTTAATGAAATGAGCTATTGAATAGCAAAAAATTCATACAAGTTAAAAATAAAATGAATTACGTTAAATATTTTTTATAATTGTATGAATGATGAGGATATGATTCATTTTCAGGTGTACAAACAAGTGTACAAATTGAGTTACAAACAAAGGAAAGTTAGGATTTGCATTGTCTTCTCAAATTGAGTTACAATGAAAGTCAATAATATAAAGAGAAATTAAAACAAACCCTCAATTAAGTTACAATGAAAGCTAACCAAATTTAAACCCTCAATTCAATTATAAAAAACATTAACTAAATGAAAGTTCACAATTTAATGGTTTCTTCTCCAATCATCAAACATGTTCTTAGTTAAGTCCTCTCTCTGTTGACTCCATTTGTTACTTGTCTCAATACGATCAACAAATTCAGGGAAAGGTGCATCTTCCCCAATTGGCATGTCCTCAGCTTCAAGAGGAGCAAGCTCTACTGGATCATAAGTCATGTACAATCTAATAAAGTTGTGCAGAAGGCAGCATGTAAGAATGATGTGCACATATGTGGCTGCTGGATAAAAAGATGGATTTCTTAGGATTTTTCGTATTTTTTCAATAAACCAAATGCACGTTTAATCACAATTCTGGCAGATGAGTATCTCTTATTATAGAGCTCTTTTGGGTTCCTAGGTGCCTTTCTATCTCTTACCCACTCTTGAATATGGTATCTCGTGCCTCGAAAAGGTGCAAGAAAGCCAGGACCATTGGTATAGCTAGCAGCTACTAAGTAGTAATTTCCTATAAACAAATAACACTATTACTATGGTATTTTCAATCAAACCTTTTTAAAAAAATGGCAAATTTCTGAAAATTCTTATCTTACATACCCCTTGGGATTTGAAGTCTATTAGGCCTAGTAATAACATCATGCAGAACCCTTGAATCAGATGTTGAACCCTCCCATCCAGCAAGAACATAAACAAAGTTTAAGTTCTTATCACACACCCTTAACACATTAGTGCATATTTTCCCTCTCCTACCTCTATATCTGAGTTTGTCTGCATGGGAAACTATTATTTCTAAATAGGCCCCATCTAGAACACTAAGGCAACCCTTTGAACAAAATTCCAATAATAAAAAGTTTTACTTTAGTATTTTAAAAAAGTGAAATTAGACAATTTATTATAGCTAATTAAATTTACTAACCTTAAACCATTTCCATCTATTGTCTGTGCAATCCTCAAGAATTGGTATGGGCTTGACATACAACAGATGTTGAAGTTTTAGTACAGCCTTCAACACACTATGGAAGGCCCTACTTATTGTTTCTCCTAACCTCATAAACCTAACTTGTAATACTCTATTAGATTCATTTTGTGCTAATATTATTAAGAAGATTAAAACTTTTTCTTCAATAGGCCAATGGCTATTATTCTTCAACCCACCATGGACTTGAAGCATTTCATATAACAATGTAAATGCATTTAAGTCCATCCTTAAATCTGACTGGCTATTCCTATCACCCTTATTCAAAATCCTATATATATTAGCTTGGCTAGTTCGTACTGTCAATGCCCTACTACCTTTAGCGTTTTCACTCCTACTCAATTTTTTTGTGTATACATACAAGCATAACAACATGACCATTCTCATAAAATCCAATTCCTCATTCCAAAGCTCAAACAAAGTCAGACACTTAAACATAGCATCATGATCCTTGTTATCCATTTTTGTAAATAAAAACTGTCTGCAAAGATTTAAAAAAATATAATGATCATAAACAAGCCACAACCAACAATACAAGAATAAACAACAACTAAAAATTTCATTAGCAAAAACACCAAGAAAAAGAACATCACATTATATCAAATTTTAATCAGATTTGCAAACCCTCCAAACCCAATGACTACTATATTACATAGAAACAATGTTAGAGTGTGAGTAAGTACAAGGGTATGTGTGTCAATGAAAAACCCGAATTTGCATGCCCAGTGAAAACCCCAACAACAAAGCCAGCAACCACAAAGACAAGGGACTATATTACTCTCAATGGACCAAAAAAAAACAAACAGGGGCTGGAAATTATTAATGTAGTAGAAATTTGCGCAACGCAAGAAAAGTAAAGTAAGGAAGCAGCGAAACAAGAGGCAAAGAAGGGGAGAAAATGAACAGAAAAAACTTACCTTTGGCTACCGAAACGAACCAGGGGAAAGAAGGGCAACGAGCGAAAGCGAAGAGTTGTTAGAGAGGAGTGATTTTGTTGGGTTTGTAAGATGCAATGATTATATGGTGTCGTGGGGGGAGGGGCATTTCTAGAAGTTGTTTATGTGTTTTGTTTCTATCACAGAGACAAGAAATCTTGTCTCATAGTTTTGAAATGAACAAAAAATTTATGTTTTTGTGATCTAGAGTCAGAACAAAAATAAGTTAAGTCAGCAATCAAACACTGCGAGGCACATGATTTTTGTGTTTTGTTATTTGTCTCCACCGACGGAGACAATAACCAAACCCAACGTTATAAAACAACCAACAGGGTGTATATTGGTCTTTGAATTCTTTTTTTTTTGTGAATTCCCTATTCCTCTTTTGAGAATTCTTCTCATTTCCTTAATTTATTTCCATCTTTTAAAGTCAGTCTTCAACTCTTACAAGATGCATCCCCTCTGTTTAAACTAGCCACATATATTTCTTCATTTAATTCTAATTCTTCCAAAGGCTCCCCCGATGTAAGTTCCTTCAATTATGAGTCATTTATGACCTACATTCTCATCTTCTCATCCTACGCTCCAATCATTTCAAAACAAAAGCTCTTATAACCACCAAATATCCTCTACCAAATCTTAGTATTTTTAATTCACAACCTACCACATATAAGTAAGCCTATAAATATCCCGATTGGCGTATTGCTATGGAAATGAGTACAATGCCCTTATTTCCAATAATAAGTAGACCCTTGAACCCCCTCCTCGTGGTGCTAACATTACTGATTGTAAGCGGATTTATAAGGTTAAGCGAAAGCAGACGATAATATTTAGCATTGTAAAGCTCGTCTTATGGTAAACGGCAATAATCAGGAACCAGGTGTGGATTGTTTGACACTTTTAGTCTAATGGTAAAGCCTACCATCATACGTCTAGTCTTGAGTCTTGTTGTAATATGTGGTTGATTAATACATCAACTTAGCGTTAATAATGCATTTTTATATGGTAATTTAATTGAGTGTGTATATATGTCACAACCACTTGGCTACAAGAATTCTTAATTTCCTGGGCTTGTTTATTGTCTTCACAAGGCAATTTATGGGTTCAAACAAGCTTCACATATATGGTTCAATAAATTGAAGTCATTTCTTCTTAATTGTGTTTTTAAAAGATGCTATTCTGATTACTCTCTATTTATATATCATCATGATGATTATCTCACATATTTATTAATTTATGTGGATGATATCGTTATTACAGGAAATGATCATGCCTTCATTCAAAATTTTATGAGTAATCTGAATGTTACTTTTGTTCTTAAAGATTTGGGTGAGCTGAATTATTTTTTGGGCTTTAAGGTCCACAGAGACAAAAATGACATGTTCCTTTTACATGATAAGTATATTTGAGATGACCTCGAGCATGTTCAAATGGAAGGTGGCAAACTTGTTACAACTCCAGACAAAGCTAGTATATGATCATCATCTTCTGGACAAGCAGTTTATGATCCAAGGTTTTATCGTAGTAACTACTTCAAGTAATATAATTAAATAATTAATATTTACTTAATACACTATAACTTTAAAAAATAAAATTGCTACCTAAAATTAAACATTTAATAAAATTTAAAATATTTCAATTTTAAAATACACTCATCAAAAACTTGTTAAATTTCAAACTTTTAATTTTTAAAATACATTAACTGGAAACTCACTCCACATATACTTAGTAGTAATAGATGTTATTGAACCCTTGAGTTTTACCTAATTTCTTTTAAAATAACCACCACGCACACAATAGAGAGTATCCAAGTGTAAGTGTGTAACAGTAAATGGGGATGGAAACATTTAAGAGATTAATCAAGTATCTCTTTGTTCGTACGATAGAAATAGAAAATGAAATTTTGGTTGGATATAGACAATTATCGCTCTATCAGAGCCTAAAACCCCGAAGAAAAACCCTATTCTCCACCATATTTTGCCTAATTCGCGCAATCAGTCAAAGTTATGGCCTCGGCAATCTCAAACGTGTTCAATTGCCATAATCCCCAAATTTCCCCGCGAAACTGCATTCCAAGATTGTCCGTTTTGAAATCCCCTCCTTGTTTTGTCAGGTAAGTTAATTTTTGCGTAAGAATTTTGTGAGGTTCCTTGGTGTGTGGTTTGTTCCAGTTGATAAGCATGAAGCTGGTTCGAACTGTTTCTTTGGCGAGAAAATGCTGGGAAAGATTTTTCCTTTTTGGTTGCTTCTGTGTATCAACTATTATCTCGAGTAAAGGCTAAATCTTTTCCTTTTTCAAAACCCAATTTCTTCATTTATGTTTATGGGCCCGCATAATTCATTACTAGAATTGAACTGGAAGCTGTGAACTTTCTTGGCATACATTGGCTTATTTGAACTTTGAGAATATAACTAGAATGGCACTATGTTGAATTTTACCAGATTCTCCAGAGCAGCTTCGCCGAATGACCGGATGATTTGTGCTGCAGCATCAGCTGCAGGATCTTCTACCCCTGAAGGTGACTTAAATCCGTACGAGGTAACTTTGAAAATTCCTGGAATTGGTGACATGGAGAGTAGTTTTACAAATGGTGGAGCTATCATGCATGTGGTTGTCCTTTTTGTGTTTTGAGTTATAGAAATTTTTTATGTTTTAGGTCCTTGGAGTGAGCCCATTGGAAGGCTTCGACAAGGTCAAGATGGCATATTCCAAAAAGCGCAAGGACGCTGAGATAGTGGGGGATGTAGCTACTGTTTCACGTGTATGTTTTTGTTTTGCCATGTATGGTTTATGGAGTACTCATTCCGTTCAAAGTTTCTTTCTTCTTTATTTGCTTACATGGTTTTCTATTATTAATTGTATTAATTTACTTACATTTGGGATCTTGTGCTTTCTCATGTATCATGTCCAGCTTGAGAAGGCATATGATAAGCTGATGATGGCACAGTTGAAAAACCGAAAGAAGGGTATCACATATGGTTCATTCCAGGTATAAGCTGTTGTTTATCATGAATTATCTTGATTAATGGGTAAAATTTTTATGGTACACTTTTTTATGTAATGTTGCCAAGTATTGGTGCCTGAATGTAGAGGTTCTACCAAACAGTTCTACTTTTGAGGTTGAATTGTAACGCAAGTTTGCTACGAGTTTCTGATGTTGCTGAACTGTTTTTCTGGGGTTATCATGGAAAAATGGCATTATTAATCAAAAAGAAAAGAGAGATGAGACTAGATGTTACAAAATTGAATCTTTTCTCTGCATATGTTTTCCTTGATTTGTGGAGGAAAAGGATGGGTAGTAAATTTCACATGAGAGAATCTGAATATGTCTTTCTAATACTAAAAAACTATAAAACACACTCAAATTGAAGCTTCTACATTCATAATCTTCCTTCACTGATTTAAGAAGACTTTTCATTTTCAATAAAGAGATAACGAGCTACTATGTGTGTCTTCTTCCTGTAGGTGGCTTCAAGAGCATGAACTAACAAAATTGCATATTCAAAATAGGCTCTTTTGTGTGAAACTTGTTGAATCTATTGGAAAGTTCAGATGCCTTGTGGAAATCTTAATCCCATTGCAGCTTAAAAGGAAATATCATAGGTTAATTCTTGGTTTATCGATTATCCTTATATAATTTTGTGAAATTCGCAGGTCTCGAAGGATATAAAATATGCTGATAAACAGCCAATTGTACCATGGGGGCCAAGGTTTTCCCCCCTCTCTCTTTAAATTATCAAGTAGATACTCGTACAATTCCATTCATGCTTAAAATTGTTTAATATAAAACTCTTGCCCCCACCCAAATTGGTCTAACAGGTCCTGTGAAAGTATTATTAGTCTACCACTGGCTGCTTTTCTTCCCTGGCTTTTTTTTTTTTTTTAACCATTGCTTTTTATGTGCCCTCCATCCTAAGGTCTCCTATTACCCTCATGTATATCTTCTTACATTTTCAGGTTTGCAAAGTCAAGTGAACAAGACATGCGAATCAACTTGGCAATATCTGCTGCGTTTGTAAGTAGTGAAAAAGTTCTTCCTGCAAAAGGATAAGATATAGTGTTTTGGACTCTTTCTCTATGAATCTCTGTGTTTGTATCTTGTATGTTGTACAAATACACAAGCATTCATATGTAAATGGGCATGCATGTGTTACAACATGTTTTGATTGCTATATCTGTGACCTGAATCCTTAAATCAAGCTTGAGGGCATGTTGAAAAAGTTAAAAGAGGGAGATTTCCAATTTTAGCACCTTGAGGTTCCTCTTCCATAGATTTGTTAAATGCTACCTGTATGATTGTGTTTCCAGTCCTATTGCCAATCCAAGTTTTTTATATTGTTTGACATGAATACAATTGCAGTCTGCAACTTTACATTCATTTTGAAGAACTGGCTTCCAATCTTTGGAATTAACTCAACTCTGATTCTTTGTCCCCCTTGTTAATGGACTTTTCTTCCTTATTTTACATGACTTTTTGCAGACAGCTTGGATCCTCATCAAACGCAATGCAGAATATAAGCCTTTGCAGTTTTTGGCTTTTGCATTTGTATATCGCGTTTTTGAGAAATTAAAATCCTTTGAGCCTCCTGTGTCGCCGACATATAATGTGAGTAAGACTTACAAGATCTTTTTTTTTCCCATCTTTTTGGGATGTCAATTATCATCCGCCTCTGACATTTTTTCCAATTTTTGTCAAATAAGTTCCTTTTGCATGTGAGATAAAAATAAGGATCACTTTGATGCAGGAAGAAGGAGAAGATGATGGCCGGGCATTGCGAATGGGAAAAAGACTTCTTCGCTCTCTTGCCTTAGTTTTTGGTTCTATTGCTTTTGCTTCTTTGGTAGGATGTCTTGGCAACTTTCTCTCATATCATCAGTCAGTATTTTGGGAACTTGCTGTTTGTTATAATAATAGATAAACTAAATTCATCAAGTTGAGAACTTCAGTTATTATCTCTTGACTATCATGGGTAGCTCTTTTGTTATATACACGTGAAATCCTATTGTCCCACCCTCAAAAGAAAAAGAACAAGAACAAGAATGAAAGTTAAAAAAGAAAAACAACTTTTAAGCTTTTGTAATCCTCTTCATGTTTTATAGAAGATAGAACTATGCTTGCAATTTTTATTTAAATTTGTCATTTCTACTAATTTTCTAGATGGTTTCCACAAGAATGTATCACTAGTCATTGTCATGGCTTCCTGCTTGTACGCAAAAGAAAATATAAGCTTATTGGAACCAGAACTTAGCAAAACTTGGAGACATCAGCTTAGCTTGATAGCCCTAGTTCTTTGAGACATTTCCCTGCAAGTGTTATCGAGTTGAAAGATGCCATACCCTATGTCAGATCAGTTGCTTGTTCTAAGTTGGAAGCTTGTTTATTTGTTTCCTTAAATACTTGTTGGTCACTTCACCATCGCTTGTTACATATTTAACTCTTACTGGTTTCTGATTTATTTTCTTATTTCACTCACTGGGCTTTGTTTGGTTTTAATCTTTTCAGGCTTATACTGGTATTTTAAACTTGATTGAGCTTGCCGGCAGTTATATACCTGTTTTTCTATACAATAATCAGGTAGAATCTTTAACTCCTCTTCACGAATAGTAGACTGCTCTTAACTCTCAATGACTTTTACCGATTAAGTATATGCAAGTCTGTACATCTACTCAGATAACCTTTCAGGGCATTTTTTAATCTTAAAACTGTTTTTAGTGCATGACAGATATCGTCTTGCGTACCTAAATAATAATTGAGGACTTGGATGGAGTTTCTATGAAACTTGTTCATGTGGTTGCTTTCCTTATTTTATAATGCCCACTATTATGCAATAAACTTTTCTGTAGCTCAAGTTTGTAAATTTATGTCAGGTTTTTCTTCCATTAATTTCTAAAGCTGCTCTACCTGTAGTTTACTCTTCAATAACAATAAACCTTGTATCTAACACTGCAAATTTGGCTATCTAAGCTCTTTGGTGGAAAGTATCGCTCCAACACTAATACGTGCTTTAATTTGCAGGAACTCATAGTAACAACTTCTGCAGCAGTTATTCTTTATATTTTGGCATCATTCTATAGATAGCTTGTAATAGCCAAGCAATCATGAAGTGAGTTTCATAAAACTATCCGTCTCAAGTTAGCCAAATGAAGAATTTGAAAAGGCAACTTCCATATGTTCAATGAAATTTTGGTTGAATTTTGATTCTTGTGAGATGCCTGCGGTTTGTTACTGGTATCATCTTTCTTTATATTTCTTATACTTGCTTGTTTTCTGCTATAGCATTTGCATTTGTAACGTGTTAATACTGGTACTTGAGTTGCTGGAAAACATATCCACTCAGGTAGACAGGAGAAATGTTCTGTAACCTTTTTGCCCAACGTCAAACTTGCGTAGCTCGTGTAACTTTGTGTACAATAAAATAATAAAAAAGTTAATAATTTAAATTAAAATTAAATCTAAAATAAATTTGAGAATAATAATAAAAATTAAAATTGTATTTTTATAAGAGGTTATGATTCATAGTCGCTTTAAAATTATTTAAAGATTATAAATTTTGCTTCCATTCAAAATATTTGCAGCATCTTTAACTACATTCAAATAAATTACAAATTGGTAATTGACAATTTTATTTTATATTGTGAATTGGTAATACATTACCCTTTTCATGTTAAATATGATTAAAAAAGGATATCAAATGATTATCGGTAGATATTTTTAATTTATTTGTTGTGAAAAATATATTTTCTTCATTAATCGCCTTTTTAAATTCATTATAATTAAAATCAAGTGATAGTTTTTCTTTTTATCCAAAAATTAATATGCTCAATATAATCAATATCAACTAAATTATACGTTCTTCTCTTATAAATACATGATAGAAAAAATATAAAGTCAATAATAAAAATAAATAATAAATAAATGAATACATGTTCTTTATTCTCATATTATGAGTAATATAAACAAGGTCATTGATTCTTTAATTTTCAAACAATTTTGTTTCTTTGTATAGATATATTTAAAAACACTCCAATTACGTTCACAACTTGATGCAAAAGTTATTTGACTGAGTAATCTAATAGCGAGTTTTCAATGTTAAAGCACTTTTACCAAATAATCTACGCCATTCATCTTTATTTTAAATTAATAATTATGAGAAAAATTTATTGTTAATAAGTAAAGGATGAACTAAAAATATGAAAACTTACTAGGCTATATATATTTTTTATTATAAGTTCTCTCTTTGTAGATAATCTAGCAAAAATGAAGACTAAAAGTCATAATCAACAACCGAATCCGAATACAATATTTATTCAAGTGACAATTCAGAATAAAAAGGTAAATGCATATATAGACACAAGAGCTACTATTTGTATAGCTACTAATACATTATTAAACAATTGGAAAAAAATTAAATAAACCATTACAAATACGAATAGCAGATGGAAGTATTAGGTCTATTTGGTCTGTAAGTTATTATAATAATATCATTATAGAAAATTATACATTTATAATGCCATCAATATATAAACAAGAGTTAGAATTACCATTAATTTTAGGAAATAACTTTCTTAAATTATATAATCCTTTTTGCCAATATCTACATTATATAACTCTAAAAAATCCAATAATCAATTCATTAAATCAAAAATCTATTATTCTTAAAATCCCAATATATCATATTACTTATTATAAAACCTTACAACTTATAACTGAAAAACTTAATCATTTACAATTTTTTTCTTTAGAATAATCTAACTTTACGAAATGAAATTGAAACACTAATTGAGAAAGTATGTAGCGAAAACCCACTAGATCTTTTAAAAAATACTAACAATCAATTAATTGAAATTAAATTAAAAGATCCTTTCAATGAAATAAATATAAAAAATAATATGCCATAGACACAACAAGATGTAAAAGAATTTATTACTGAATGTTCTGAACAAAAAAGAGGAAAAAGAAGAATGGTAATAAACTATAAAGAATTAAATAAAGCAACAATAGGAGATGCTTATAAATTACCCATAAAAGATTATATCCTTAATAAATTAAAAGGTCATAATTGGTTTATTACATTAGATACAAAATTAGGATACTGGCAATTAAGACTACATGAAAATACAAAACTACTAACTGCCTTTACCTGTCCACCACAAAAATACTATCAATAGAACGTATTATCATTTGGATTAAAACAAGCCCCTAGAATTTATCAAAGATTTGTGGATAATACTTTAGAAGGATTAGAAGAATTTTCATTAGCATATATAGATGATATAATTATCTTTTCAAATAAATCTAAAGATGACCATTTACAAAAAGTCAAATAAGTTTTGATCAAATGCCAATAACAAGGATTAATTTTGAGTAAAAAGAAAATCAAATTAGCTTAAAAAAAGAACGAATATTTAGGAATAGAATTTTATAACAATTTCTTAAATTACAATCCAATATTCTTGAACAATTATATCAATTTCTTGATACATTAAAAAATGTAAAAGAAATTCAACGATTTTTAGGATTATTAAAATATATATCAGATCAAGGGTTTTTAAGCGATTTAGCAAACACACGAAAACAATTACAACTTAAATGTGTACCAAACATTAATAGTCTTGGACTGACGAAGATGCTAAATCTATTCAATCCTTAAAAAAACTTTGTAAAACCTTACCAACATTATATAATTATAATACTAAGGATAAATTGATTGTATAAATTGATGCAAGTAAGGATACATGGGCAAGATGCCTTTTGGCACAACCACTCAATTCAAGGAAACATCTTTTATGTAAACATATTAATGGGACTTTTAATCCCACTAAAAGTAAATAAATATCCTATTCATGAAAAAGAAACATTTGCATGTATTAAAACTCTACAAAAGTAGAGGGTTGATTATTAAAACTCTACAATATTGAATTTCAAATTCAAACCGACTCAAAGTATTTATGTAGATTTATTAAATATAATATTACAGCTAGTCATAATCAAGGAAGATTGATTATATGACAGCTTGAATTAAGTCAATATACTTTTCAAATTAATTATATAAAGTCTTCTATAAATAGTCTTGCAGACATCCTAATAAGAGAATGGAAGCAAGCATATCAAGTCTCAAGGATTCACTCAGAAAAAGGAAGCAGAACTATTGAATCTACAACAAGAAGTATTATAACTAAAGGAATAAATCAATTAAGATCGACCATTACCCTTTTAGAAAAACAACAAGTTTCTGTTGAATCAGTCCCAATTATTCAACCCATAACTCCGCAATAAATAACCCAAACATCAATACCTCCCTTTTCTAAAACCATTCCTTTAAACACTACCCCTTTATCCCAAAAGAAACAAGACCACAAAGAAGAAAAGGTGTATGTCATATTCAGGACCTATGGCCGGCTTATACGACGAATGGCATAAAGCTACTATTCACATCACAAACAAGCCATCTATAATTCACCGAAGTTATCTAAACTAGTCTGAAGTTGAAAAAGCCTTAGTCGCATTTAGAGAACCCTCTTTAAAACCTCAGTATAAACAAGCTCTTGAAAAACCATCAACCCCTTCTAACATGAAGCCATTAGGAAAACCTATCAATCTTAATAAAATCAATGTTGTCCCTACCTGAGCACTCAAAGATGAACTGAAGAAAATAACTTTCGAAGGTTTTTATGAATGTTTTCAAGCTCTAAATGAATGGACTGAAGCCCAAAATTTTTTTCAATATTATCCACAAAATAGAGGACGATATGGATCCAAAGCAATCATTTTTCCTGACGTCGATCCTCTAACCACTTATCTCTTTTTCCAAACTGGCCTTGTAGACACCATATACCTTAACACTTTACATACCCTTTCTAAGTTCCTAGCTGGATTCATTCTCGCCATCAAAAATTATAAAGAATGGTTTGCAAAAGATCGAGAAGTATTTATCAAAGTATTCAGTACTTATGCCATCTTTAAGCAAGCTGAAAATTTAAAGGAAACAGAAGTGCAATTATCTCGCATTGCTTATATCCAAACTGGAATTAGCAATGGAATGTATCCACCTATAGACACAACACCAAAGTATGAATTCAATTGGGATATAATCAACCAATTTAACCTAAATTATATTGAAGGTGTTTATCAACAATATTTAAAGATCAATCCAAAGTCCTTAATTAAAATAAACTATTGAGGACCAAACATCATTATGACTTCAGCATACAAATAAGCCATTTCACTAGAAACACTTCAATTATTAAAGCAGTCCGAAGCAACTTTTTCTACTTTATTCACTGGCTTATCTGAACAATGGCAACATGTTGTCTGTCAGTAATTGAATCACTATCCTCAACATCATTGTCAGCAATGCCCCTCTACATCACAACCCGACAAAACCACTAACAACAACTCTTCCGAAGATGTAATTATTGAAGAATAGACAAAACAATATAGGCCCACGCTGGCCACCTCTCTTTAATTATTTAGGCCATTTGTTGGCCACCTACTTTATCTTTTGTTAGCTTTTATCTTTTTCTTTTGTCGGCCACCTATTCTTGTGTTGGCTAGCTGTGTTATCTTTTAGGAGTGTTCTGTCTATATAACGTAACGAACAAACCTCATTGAGGTATGAAAAAATAAACGCTTCAGTTTACATATCTTCTCTCAAATTCCTACTTAAGCTTGCAGATTGGCGATCAAAAGGAAACCAACAATAAAGATGTGTTTGCTTTAGTTTTTCGAGTTTCATCAATAATTATCTAATTTTCTCTAATCATTTTATATAATCTGCAATCAATCATTATATTTTTTTTCTATAAATTTCATTTATTTAACCAAATATGCGTTGAACGATTTTCTTATCACTTGTTTACGATATGGATTTAACATTTGTTTACGATATGGTTTTTTGCAATAACTTCTGAATAAAATTTCTTAATTATGCCTATTTGTCAAACTAGTAGATCCCTTCACCTAGTAATTATACACACAGAAAACAAATTAAAAATTAGCCAACAATGTATTCAAGCTTTTACTTCAATGTATACATTTCTTCAATCTATTAATGCATCTAGTACTGCTCTTCAAGCATGTCAAAATATGATTACTAATAATACCGAATTACATAATCAAGAAAAAGAAGAAATAAAACAACTCTATAATTGTTTTAAAGATCATTATCAGATTCATATATATGAGTAATTATCTGATAAACATGAATACTTGTTCGATCTGTCATCACTTAACTAATCAAATCATGTATTTTGATAGCTTAGTAACCTAATATAAAATAGAAAAAGGACACTATGAAGCAAGATATAATTATTTACAGTTTTGTATAACTAATAATGGATTAAAACCTGTTAAAGAATGTCTTGATACAGCTTAAACTCTTTATAAAGAATATAAACAAGAATTGCAAGATATAAAGAATCAATTGTCTGAACATAAACAGCACCCCATATTAGGGGTTAGGACATTAAGAAAATTTAGTACATTTTATGCTTTGCATATGTGAATATTTGCTTAATTGTGCATAAGCTTTTTGGACACATACAATAATTGTACATGCGTTCATAACATTTTTCAGGTATAATTGATTTATAAATGAGATTAAAAATGCGAATTATGGATTATTTACGTTAAAAATTTATTTGGAGAGTATTATTATTATTTCAAATTTTTTGGTGAATCTTAGAAATTTTTGAAAAAATTGTTATATTTTGGATATTTTGACATTTTTGGTGAATTATTTTTTAGTTGAAAATTTATTTGGAAAGTGTTATTATTATTTTGGAATTTTTGATGAATTTTAAAAAATTTCTGAAATTTAGGGGTATTATTAGACCAGGAAAAATAAGAGACAAATAGACCAATAACATTATGACATGTGGCAGCACAAGTAAATGACACATGGATAACATGCATAGAAGAACAAGTCTCCAACTCTCTCTCTCTCTCTCTCTCGGTGTTCTTGTTGGGACCTGATCCGGGAACCGGATCCCAACTGGAAAACGGAAAATCGAAAAGCAGAATTCTGAATCGAATGCGAATCGAACAACAAACTAAATCAAACGAAATAATCGAACCGAATCAAATACAAAGCGAACGAAATAATCAAACTGAAACAA
>JANVCL010000003.1:24135219-24149433 GCA_026546855.1 Erythroxylum incrassatum | reverse complement strand
TAACATAATTCAAAATTGTAAAATAAATATTGCAACAATTATCAAATAATCAATGAATTATATCTACTATTCTTATTGTACTATAGGGGCATTTCTGTCATTAACATTATTTTATGTTCTGTCCTTAGCAACCAAATACATTTTTGTACTCATGATGAAAACAATTATCTCTGTTCTGTCCACCGCAATCAAACATCTCACTGTCTTCAATTCTTGTTCTGTTCTGTCCTATTCTATCCCGTCTCATCCATCCCTATATGCTGAAGATGCTAACCAAACGCTGCGTTAGGGTTGTAGAATTGGTAAGAGGCACAGAAGTCCAATATCCAATACCCATATAACTATTTGGACCAGTTACATGCATAGTAACCCGACCCTTAAATGGAACCAGATCCTAACCCGAATGAACAGTCCGTTTGTCAGTGTGTTGCAAGCAAATGTCTAAACACAAAACCCGTCAACAGCACGAGCGCAGAGAAGAGAAATAGAGAAGGAAGAATAGAAACCCTAAACAATACAGGGCGAGAAGTGATAGTTTAATCCTTTTCAAAGAAAAGAGAGAAGAATTGCGTTCTTCTTCTAGATTTTCTTTTCAATTGATATCTTGCTTGTTTTGGAGAGGGTGCTAAAACAAAAGGAGGAAAGATGAGGATTATGATAAAAGGAGGTGTGTGGAAGAACACAGAAGATGAGATCTTGAAAGCGGCGGTTATGAAATATGGCAAGAACCAGTGGGCTCGTATCTCTTCTCTTCTCGTTCGCAAATCCGCCAAGCAGTGTAAGGCTCGCTGGTACGAGTGGCTCGATCCTTCCATCAAAAAGGTAGCTAGTTTTTTTTTTGTTTATATTCCTAAAAGAAAATGAACCAGCGTGATAACCTGGTGGTTATGGATGAGAAATTTGATTTCAGCATATGGGTATGCTGCTTTTATATTGATTTCTGCTTTAGCTTTCGTTATGGTGAATTGAGTGTCAGTTATAGAGTTTAAACTGGTTTTAAAATGTGGACATGAGTTGAAGGTTAGTTCCAAAGTTGCTTTACTTTGTTACTTAGTGTTGGAAATGACTCATACTGGTCATCTTTTATCTTAGTGGACTGATGCTTTGATTTCTGTGATGTTTGAAGACTGAGTGGACCAGAGAAGAAGATGAGAAGTTGCTTCATCTTGCTAAGCTCATGCCCACTCAGTGGAGAACTATTGCCCCTATTGTCGGACGAACACCATCCCAGTGCCTTGAACGGTATGAGAAACTCCTCGATGCTGCCTGTGTTAAGGATGACAACTATGAACCTGGGGATGATCCTCGCAAGTTGCGTCCAGGGGAGATTGATCCTAATCCAGAATCTAAGCCTGCACGTCCTGATCCTGTTGATATGGATGAAGATGAAAAGGAAATGCTTTCTGAAGCGCGGGCTCGGTTAGCCAACACTCGGGGTAAAAAGGCTAAAAGGAAGGCTAGGGAGAAACAACTTGAAGAGGCTAGGAGGCTTGCTTCACTGCAGAAAAGGAGAGAACTGAAAGCTGCTGGTATTGATACAAGGCACCGGAAGAGGAAAAGAAGGGGGATTGACTACAATGCAGAAATTCCCTTTGAGAAGAGGCCACCTCCTGGCTTCTTTGATGTTACTGATGAAGATAGACCAGTGGAGCATGTTCAGTTCCCCACCACCATTGAGGAACTTGAAGGGAAAAGAAGAGTTGATGTGGAAGCACAGTTAAGAAAGCAGGACGTAGCAAGGAATAAAATTGCTCAAAGGCAGGATGCACCATCGGCTATTCTACAAGCTAACAAGCTTAATGATCCAGAAACAGTGAGGAAAAGATCCAAGCTGATGCTTCCTGCACCTCAGATTTCAGATCGTGAATTAGAAGACATTGCAAAAATAGGTTATGCTAGCGATATTATAGCAGGGAGTGATGAATTAACAGAAGGGAGTGGTGCCACTCGTGCTCTCCTAGCAAACTATGAGCAGACACCACGTCAGGCGATGATGCCATTGCGGACCCCACAAAGGACTCCTGCTGGTAAGGGTGATGCTATTATGATGGAAGCAGAAAACCTAGCGCGGATGAGAGAGTCACAGACACCTTTATTAGGAGGTGAGAATCCAGAGTTGCACCCTTCAGATTTTTCTGGAGTCACTCCTAAAAAGCGGGAGATTCAAACACCAAATCCAATGCTGACTCCTTCGGCTACTCCTGGAGTTGCTGGTCTTACCCCTAGGGTTGGCACTACACCATCAAGGGATGGATTTCCTTTTGGTATGACCCCAAGAGGAACTCCAATCAGGGATGATCTCCATATAAATGAGGACATGGACATCCATGACGTGGCAAAGCTAGAGCAGCAAAGACAAGCTGATTTAAGAAGGAATTTGCGCTCTGGCCTTAGTGGCCTTCCACAACCCAAGAACGAATACCAGATTGTTATCCAACCACCCCCGGAGGAGAATGAAGAACCAGATGAGAAGATTGAGGAGGATATGTCTGATAGAATAGCTAGAGAGAAGGCTGAGGAAGAAGCAAGGCAGCAAGCATTACTTAGGAAGAGATCTAAAGTACTGCAGAGGGAACTACCTAGACCTCCTGCTGCTTCGCTGGAACTGATCAGAAATTCTTTGTTGAGAGCTGATGAGAGCTCCTTTGTTCCTCCAACCTTGATTGAGCAGGCCGATGAAATGATAAGAAAGGAGCTTCTGATGTTACTGGAGCATGATAATGCAAAGTATCCACTTGATGAGAAGCTGAATAAGGAGAAAAAGAAAGGTACCAAGCGCTCTGCCAATGGACCTACTGCTTCAATTCCTGTTATTGAGGACTTTGAAGAAGAGGAGATGAAGGAGGTGTGTAATTGATCATGCATATTTCCTTATTTTTTGTTAAACTTTGGGGGTGGGGGATTGAAAAGTAATTGATTAGCCTACTTTGTTTCTTTCTCTTGCAATTTAACTTTTTTTTTATCTTTAAGATAGCTATTTTTGAGGCATTGGAAGAACAGATTAACTTTATTTGAATAGTTTAATCTTGGCAGCAAGAACTATGTTCTTCCAAAATTTTTACATTTCTATTGTAGTGGAAAATTTCAACTATACTGCCATTGTTTCTTTTAAAACTGCTTTTGTACAGAGATCCTAGCTTGCAGTATGGTTGATGAACTTTTGAAATGTTCAGCTTCTAGTTCTTTGTTATTTTTCCTGTGGATTTGGGTAAAAACTAGAGGATGTTATAGCCTCTTACGGCATTCATTTTGAGTCATCAAGTGGGGTAAAGATCAACAAAGATCAACAAAGTTGTGGATTTTTATGATACTGCTCCTCTACATGTTAGGCCTGAGACTTCGCATCTGTTCTCACTCTGTAGTTCACTATACTTCTGATCAAAGTTTATCTATCAGAGAAGATTAGTTGCCCTCCATCTTCAGCATTCGGGTTCTGCTATGTATTGATGAGTGTCTAAAAAAATGGGAAATTATGCATGTGAGAAGTTGATTTGGTGCATTGTGCTAATGTTCTGACAAACAAGCTGAACCGGGAATACTCTTAATTGCTTAAGCACTAACCATCAAGGTCAATATTTGTATTCAACTTGCAATGCTTTTTGCTTAAGATCTGAAAGAGAAATGTTATACTCAATGCTTGAAGTATTGCCCTAGAGATTCTACCTACATTGCCAATCGTCATCTTCACATCCCTTTTTGACTACCATGACTTTGATAATAAGTTAGTTTCTCTATGCTATAGAAAGTGTTCTTATGATTCGATTCTTCTTTTCAGGCTGACATTTTAATCAAGGAAGAAGCTCAGTATATCCGTGTTGCAATGGGGCACGAAAATGAGGCCCTTGATGAATATGTCGAAGCACACAAAACATGTGTAAATGATCTCATGTACTTCCCTGCTCGAAATGCTTACGGTCTCTCAAGTGTTGCTGGAAATGTGGAGAAACTTGCAGCATTGCAGAATGAATTTGAGAATGTCAAAACAAGGTTAGAGACTGAAAGAGAAAGAGCTTTACGTCTTGAGAAGAAGGTTAATGTTCTCACACAAGGTTACCAGGTATAATTTGTTTGTCAATCTTGTATGTTGTGTTGTTAGTTGTTAGTATTGTCCTGTGTCCTTTTACGTTCTAATCATTGGATATTGCCTTCTTGATTTTGATAGTTAAGCACCCTAAATTTGCTGCATTTTAGAATTGCAAAGTTGATGCATAATTGTGCTGTGATACAAGATGTAATTTTAGTGCCTTGTGCATATTGGTGATTGATGCTAAGTGCTCTCTTGCAACTACGCTAAATTTTGGAGCAGCAACTATGCATGGGAAGCTCTTGTTTTCTCTATCTTTTATTTCAACCTCATTTATTTGACAGTACATAACTTGAGTGCTTCCAAACTTTAGAAAAGCCAGAGCAATTACCAGCTTGAAAGCAAGAGCAAGAAACTGCTTTAAACTTTGAAGCACTCAACTCGCACTACTATACTTTCTCCATCGCTTTTATCTATCTCCTATTTTCAACTTGATAAATATGTGATTAGAATCTGGTAGAACTAGATGGAAATAAAGAATACGCTTTGGAAAGGAAAAATACCATTGTTTATTGAATGCAAATAAACTGATATAGAGAATACTGGAGAATCTCACAACAAAAGACAATTTGAGCTGCCTAAACTCCAAGAATATACTTAAAAATAGAAAGATTGCACACCTAATGACAATTACTATAGACCTATTTATAGACTTGACTCCTAGAGACCTACTTGTAGATAATAATAAATCCTAATTGTAGATAACAAGAAGTAACCCACTTCTACTGAAAATCTGAAACTACCAACTCTTCCAATTTTTCCTCTAATAACTGCCAACTAATTACCATATCTGCTCTTGACTTAGTCTTCTTGCAAAAGTATGTCTTTAGTGGTCTATCAGAATCCATCAAAACATATTTAAATTATGGCCTTTTGTCATTATTTGGGATTATAAACTCTTCAGTGCATGTCATAAAATTGTTAAGGCATCAGTTAGCTTACATTCCATCAAGGTCCGTGGTGTAAATATTTATGTGATGCATCAAATAGCAGTAATCACTAAACACTTATCTTTTACAGTTGGTTTACAGTTTATTTGAAAATAATGTGTGTATTCTTTTTGGACTTGAATAAATGTTTGCATTCATGCTAGATGCTTTTTAAAGATCACAATCCCAAGTTATTGAGATAGTGGCTTTTGAATGGACAGGTGCGGGCAGAAAGGCAACTTTTGCCACCTATTAATTCAACCTTAAAGCAGATTGAGACAGCTAGTACAGAACTTGAGTGCTTTCAAGCATTGCAAAAACAGGAGCAATTGGCAGCAACCCATAGGATAAATGTTCTTTGGGAGGAGGTTCAGAAGCAAAAGGAGCTTGAGAAAACTTTACAAAGTCGCTATGGGATTCTTGTAGCTGAATTGGAGAGAGTACATAATCTTATGAATTATTATACAGCAGTGGCTAAACAAGAAGAGCAAATTGCTAAGAATAAAGAAGCTGAGGCAGCTGAGGCAGTATCAACAACTTCTGTTCCAGATACAGAAACTTTGGAGCCTATGACTTCAGATGATCAGGGAAGTTCTTTGCCAGCTGATCCATCTCTTCATCAAATTTCTGAACATCAAATGGATGCTGCTGACAACCACACAAAGACGAGCCCTAAACCTGGAGATGCACCAGCCGATGAAAGTGTCGTGAAGAATGATGTTGATGGGAGTGTCTTAGATACTGTTGGTAGCAGTCAAATCATAAAGGATGATTCAGTTGCCACGGACCAACAAGCAGTCATCCAAGATGTTGCCTTGATCAGAGAAGGAGAAGCCAATCAAGCAAAAGTTGATGGCTTGGCCAATGGGGATGAAATGAAGACCACCAATAATGGGGATGAAAGTGCTGAAGCAATTAAGGATGAGGAGAATTTACATGTCATGGATGGAAATGCTGTTGATGGGGGAACTGTTGATGTGTGACCTCAGGACTAGATTAAAAAGGATAGTAACTTGCTAGAGTAACTTGAAAACCTGAGAACGAGGTGCACCAAAATCTTTACAAGCCTCCTGGTCAAATTATTGGGAACAGAAGATGCCAGAGCCATGCATGATGCCAAGTTTCTTTATGTACTGGCTACTGTAATGATTAATCAGGGACCTTTGCCAGAGTTCCCATAATTTTTCTTTTCATGATATTGGAAGAACTGGACATTGTTGCCCAGGACTTTATTTTGTTTGGATGGCTGAAGGGGACTAGGGGTGGGGGACCTAGTCTATTACATCGTGAGGTATTATGTAACTGTTGGTGTATTGAGGAACTGTTTTGAAATATCTTTGTAGAGGATCTAGTCATTGTTGTTTATCGTTGAGAGTTAAATGGGTGGAAACTAGAGTACGGATAATCCGAACTAAGCTCAAGCTGAGCTCAAGCTGGGGCTACGCGTAGGATTGTTATCAAAAGCCTAATGCTGCCAGGAGTTTTTGAGTATGTTGCATTGCTGCGAGGTCAATAATTTCAATAAGCCAACATGTGTGGCAGCTTATTTGCTTCACACAATTGATTGCTTACTGCAGAGTCAGAATGGATCACGGGGTCTCGATTTTTTTAATAACTTTATGTTGGACCCATATTGAAGCTGACATGAGTGGTTTAAGTTTCGCTTTAAAAAGCAAATGGATCCACAATTCTCTACTTGTAATTGAATGTACATTTCTTAGTAGGAAGGTGCACGGAAGCTGAGAGTCTGGTAGATTGTGGAAGTACACAGCCGTCAAAAGATTGTTTGTCACGTAAAACCTGTCAACCTGAGCCATATCCAATTGAGATCTGATCAGAAATGAGTCAACCTGAGTCATATCCAATTGGGTTTATTATTGACACTTATCCATCCACTCCTTTACACGATAGGAGTCAAAAAGAAACCTTAAATTTAATTTACTGGCATGCCAAAGAAGAACATTTTAAGTAAATGTCCTCAGCCCCAAAATCTAAGCTGTCTTTCAAGATTTATCAGCTCCATATCAGCTAAACACAAACCAATAGACTTTAGCCATTATTAAGCTCAATAAGTAGTCTCTCCCACAAGGTACGTGGCATCTGTCAGCAACTAGTTGCTCAAAGGTGTATATACGGTACAGGTACGCAATCATGCCCATTGAGGTCTATGTAGTGACCTTTCCTTGTATCATGCGGTAGGTTTCATGTTATAAAGAGTAAACTTATGGCTTTTGTGCAGGTCTTGTGAGGCTGCATTTCAATTATAACCAACTTTGATTCAGACAGAAAGTACCTTGTATGGTATTAAAATTTTCGTTTTCAACTATAATTCCCTTCTCTTTTTGAATACCATTGTTGGTGAAGATAATTGCTAAAGATCCTTGGAAATTGATAAAATCTTTATTAAAGTATTAAAATCCAGTACTAAAAAGTAGCTGAGTAGAAGAGGGAAGAACATCTTATGAGTTGAAAAGGAGGATCATCGTTTAAGAAGTTAGAAATAACGACATCTGTGTAACTTTGGGACGTAACGACATCAAGTGATTTAGGAAGCCCTTGCACATGCATGGTAATGAGGCATGACAATGAATCCGACCATATAAGAATCATTTGACTTCATATAAGTTGAGTTGGAAGAAAAATATTATGGTGTTGTAACAATGTTCAAGTTTATGGGATAATAATAAGCCTATAATTATTGGGGGAGGAGCTAAATAGAGTAGTAGGTTATTGGCAAATCCAATCAGGGTTGGAGTAAATAAACAAGGAGTCAATTCTAGGGTTAATAGGTTCATTAAGCAACAGAATTGGATGAAAAAAGAAGCATAGGCATGTGTTTTTGGAGTATCATTGTTGAATATAAATTAGCTAAAAAGGAGTATAGATATACGTATTTGGAGTATCTAATGCTATATGTTACTATTATTTAATATAAATTAGCTAAAAAATAGTTGAGGAGGAGAAGGGAAAGCATCATTGTTTTAAGGAGCCAGTAATAATGAGTGTGGTGATGTCATGTAACTTTAGGACATAATGTGGTGATATCATGTAATTTAGGAAGCTTTGACATATTTATGATTCAGTTAGTATTTATGTACCGGCTAGCAATGTATTTATTAAATGACAGCTGAGCTATTGATGATTGTCTTCTTTCTAATCTTCTCTTAATCTTCAAATTCTAGTTTATTGTACTGTCATAATAATTTTCTTATTAACTACACAATCAATTTTGATCGTAAGATTAGTATCAAAGCAATTGATTCTGAGAACTCAATAAGATGATTTTAATAAGAATCTTGTAGAGGAGCTCTGATGAGAAACGCAAAAAAGTCATTCACGAGGGAGCCACTTAGTGCCTAAATGATTCAACAAAATTAAATTTCCTCTTTTTTATAGCTCAAGATTAAAGTAATAGATAGTCAATATGAGCAATTTGTCTTTTTGAACGGTAGACCTTCTAATTTAAAGACAAGAATTGTTTCGATGCACATGAATATTAAGGCATGACAATGACACCAACTATATGTAAGAATTGTTTGAGTTCATATGTGTTGAGTTGGAGAAAATATATCTTGGTGTTAGAACAATGTTTTGGTGAATCTTTCAAATGATCATATGGGTGAATTAAAAGAATTGATATAGCAAGAGTTAATAAAGCAGTATTATAAGGAATTTTATTTCTTTTTAACATAATTTGGTGAATATTGAGTCTTATACAGTGATTTTGTTCCTAAAAAGCCCTATGAAGGAGATTGGATACCTAGTGATGGATACCCAATGAAGTAGCTTAATTGAAAAAACACACAAGAATATTATGATTTAACTAGAAAGACAAGAAGTTACATGAGAAATTTAAACAAAACTAGTTTTTAGTTTTTGGGATAATTATAGGCCTCCAATTGTTGGTAGAGGAGCAAAATAGACTAGTGGGTTATTGGAAAATCTAATTAAGTTTAGAGTAAAAAGGATATAATCTAGTGTTAATAAGTTCATTAAGCAACCAATAGCAAAGAATTGGATGAAAAGAGTCTAAGTTTATGTTTTTGAAGTGATATACCTAGTCATAAAGGAAAATGTAAACAATTTCAAATATATATTATAGAAAAGTGATTGAAGGATATGGAAGTAATTAGGTTATAAAACAGAGAGTTGTGGAAGATGAAACTAATCAACCTTCCATTTTATTATATGCAATGGTTGTTGTGGTAACTTAGAATTTTCAACATCTAATGTTAATGGAGAACTTAAGAAATAGAATGTTATAAATTTTGGTTGACGAGGAAAACACTTAAAATTTTTGCGGTTGAGTTTGTAATGCAAGGAGAGGCTTCCAAGGGTACCGAATGACTAAAGACAACAATAGTAAAAAGAATGTAATTAAACTTCTCATATATATATATGCAAGAATTTCCGTTAAACTATGAGTAGTCAATAATTTTGTATAAATACCTTAGTAATAAAAATTGGAGGCTATAATAAGTATTGGGAATGCAGTTCACTAAATGATTTCATTTTCAATTATTAAAAGAGGGCTATGAGTTCTTTTAGTAGAATGGTTAATTGGTTTAATTAATAATTAAGAAAGGCCAACTAATATAATCAACTTCATATAAGAAATTCACTAAGATTAATGCAAAGGAAGGGTCTAATGCATAACTTTTTTCTATGGCCGAATGACCAACAATATTAATGGACACTTGATTCTCATTACTATCCCAAATCACCACTCATGTTTCTGAAGGTGCTATTAATAACATCATTGGATTATTTTTTAAGTTTTTTAGTAAATCAACCCACTTACCTCTAATCAGTTTACATAATCACTGTATTAAACTTAAAGAAGGAGCTCTAACTATAGATGAAAGATCATATAGATACATTAGTCGATAAAATCCATAGGAGTTATTATGCAAGACATGTTTACTCTAGGTATTATTAAGAATATTACGAGTCATATTTCATCCCTTATAATGTTGGTTAAAAAGGAAGTTTGGTACGTAAAGATTGTATGTAGATTACGAGGTGCTCAACAAGCAAATAATTTAGGACAAATTTCATATACCTTTTGTTGAAAAATTATTAGATGAATTGCATTGGGAAAGATGTTTCTCTAAGTTGGACTTGAGATTAGGTTATCAAAAAAATCATAATGAGGGAAGATGACACTTATGAAATAGCTTTCAAGACTTATTAAGGTTACTATAAATAATTGACAGTGTCAGTTGACTGTACAAATGTACGTGCAACCTTTCATAGTTTATGAAAACTTTGTTTCAACTACTTTTTAGGATTTATTTTGCTTTATTTGATGATATAATTGCGTATAGTTCACCATTAGACTAGTATATTACTCATATAATAGAAATATTACACATTATAAGAATACATTTTTTGCTTGCTGAAATAAGTAAATGTGTATTTGAGTTGACCAAATAGAGTACCTAAACCATATAATAACATCATAAATATAGTTACTGAGCCTAAGAAAATTGAAGCTATGAGGAAGTGACCTGTACCTCACCCTCTCTAGCAGTTGAGGAACATTTTTAGGTTAGCATGTTTTTATAAAAGGCTTATTAAGGTCTATGGACAATTGAGAAAACGTTAACAACCTACATAAGAAGGATGTTTTGGAAGGAAAGTGGAGGCAAAGGAATTCTTTCAAAATCTCAAACATTCTTAACAATAACTCTTGTGTTATCCTTACCTAACTTTTTTAAAACTTTAATTGTGGATGTTAGTGATATTGGAAAAGGTATAGGAGTAATTTTAATGCAAGGACACTCTATAACATTTGTGAGTAAATCTTTTTCACCTAAATACATAACCTTATTATGAAAGACAATTATTAGTATTAATAACGACTATTAGACATTAAAATTATTATCTTGTAAAAAGAAACTTTATGTTTCACATTGATCACAAGAGTTTGAAGTTTCTTTTAGAGAAGAAGATAATCTACCTTGTTAATAGCCATGATTATATAGATTATTTGGTTAAGATTTTGAAATTGGATACAAAAAAAGGGAATGAAAAAGTATAATGGATGCACTTACCATAATATGTAGTATTGTCCTTTATTATATGATCATATGTAAAATTTTGATTTTTTTTGTTTTGAGTTTGATAAATGATACTACACTTTAAAAGTTGATAAAAATAATTAAAGATGGTAGTTTAAGTTCTTCACCTTATATTTGGTCAAAGATTTTATAAAGTAAGCAATAAACCATAATTAAAGGCCAAAAGTTGTATTTTATTTTCATGATAACTCAATAGGTGGATATTTTAGTGTATTTGACACATTTAAGAGACTTCACGCATTTTTTCATTAGAAAGGGAACACAAAAAAAAGGGGTCAAAAAGTATGTAAATGAATGTGGAATTTGTCATCAAAACAAAGATAAACCTTTATATTCATTTAATTTATGTCATCTTCTAACTATTCCTTGATAGTACTAAAGTGACATAACTTTTGACTTTATTGAATAATTACCTTAAATATTTGAAATTTATAATTCTAGTATTGGTTGATAAATCAAATATATTACTCAATCAATAACATTGGGTCTTATTGTTCAACTCATCATAATGTATGGCATACCATAATCAATAACCAAGGGTACAAGATCCTACATTTGCAAAAAAACTTTTGGAAGGAGTTATCTGAGGGTAAAAGATTTAACTACCATCTACAAACCGATAGTCATGTATAGAAATAGTAAATTAAAAACTTAAAACTTACCTAAAATGTATGACATTTGATTATCTTCCAAGTTAGAGTGATGGTTGGTTTTGGTTGAATAATTATGCACTACTAATTCTCACTCTGATATCTAAACCACACATTTTGAAATTGTATACAGGTATTTGCCACTTTTTTTGTGCCATAATTGATTAGTTATTTAAATAGTTATCACAGTCAAATAGTTAAATTTCACCATTATGATAGCATATCATATAATGAAATAAATATTATGTATGAGGAGAATGGTAAGAAAATTTGTAACAGGAGAATGTTTAGACAAATTATAACCATATAGAAAAAACATGAAATGAGGAGGAATTCAAAAGTTGACTCCCCTATATTATGATCCTTTCAAGATAATCAATAGGATAGGTGTTCTTCCTATATTCCATGTTTCATAACTTAAAATAACATATGGAAGGTCAAGGAAAATTTTAGTTATGATTTATGAAGATTAAGAGAGTTTAAAAGAATTCCAATAACAATTCTAAAGGTGAGGTAGTGAAAAAGTATAATAAAGTTGTTGTTCAAGTTTTACTTCAATAATTTTTGTACGATTAATTTATATCAACAATTTCTAAAGGCTAACCTTATAAATAAATTTGTTGAGATGGTTAGTTATGCTTCAAAATAAATAGTTAAAAAGTAAATGCAGAGGAATGAGAAGACCATTTTGTTAGTTAAAGAGGAGCAATGTCGTTTAAAGAAATAATATTAATGTGTTGCAGCGTCATATAACTTAGGTACTAATTTTTTAATGTTGTGGCATCATGTAGTTTAGGATGGCTTGACATATGTAACAATTTAATTATTGTTTTTTTAACAATTAGTGATGTAGATGTTGAATGATAGTTGAGTTAATGAAAAAGATAATTAATAAGAGACAAAGACATAAAAATCTCTTGTGGTTTAAAAAATTTAGAAAAACTATAATTTTAAAATTCTGGAAAAGACGCCTAGTTCTCAATTTCTTTTGGGAAAAACCATAATATTAGTCTTCAACTAAAAAATAATGACAAAATATATGTGGTACAAATATTAAATATAAACTAATCAAATGTTACTAATACGATATTCAAACTCAACTCTTAAATATAACGTAAACTAATTAAACTCAACTTAAATAATATTTGAAGATAACTATAATAAATTATTTGTTTGGGTAAGATTTAATTTGTTCAGCTTAAGTTAAAAAGTTAGATTGAATTGTAATGTAAACAATATTTAATTGATATAAGTGTAGGGACCGTTTAGTTCTAACACTGCTTTTCTATTGTTGTTTTAAGTTTTCGTTTTCAATTTTTATTTATGTTTTTCTTTCAAATAAAAACAAAAATTTGCTTAATTGTTAATGTAATTATATTTTTATCACTGATAATAATTACATATTAGATTAAAACTTAAAGATAAATTATTTTTAATTAAATTAATTTATTTAATCTCTTACATAATATTTATTAACAAATTATTAATAAAATTATGTTATTTTAATAAATTAAATAATTTAAAATCAAAATTATATTTATAAATTAATATTTATTTGAAATATATTTTAATTATTAAATCAAAATTTATTTGAATATTTATATACTTTAAATTTAATTAAATTTATTAATAATTATTACATTTTAATTATTAATAATTTTATTAATAATTAATTTTAATTTATTAAATATATAATGTTGAATTAAATTATTCATCATTTTTATTAAAAATTAAATAATATATATTTAAATCATAGTAAATCAAGTAATGAAAAAAATAAAAACAGGAAACAAAAATTACTTTTTATAGTTTTCATAAAATTTGAAAACTAAAAAAAATCAAAACCAAAAATAGAAATTCAAAATTCAAACAAACATATTTTTTACTAAATTTGAAAACAAAAATAGAAAATCAAAAATCAATAATAAAAATAGAAACAAACAACCCCTAAATAACTTCCTGTTTGATTTTAGTGTTAATTACAATTTTCTAATAGTTTAATTTGATATACTAATGATTGATAATTTTTATTTTTAATATAAATTAAGAATTAGTTGATAAAAATGCATAGTTTCTATTCAAAAAATTATCTCTCCGATGTGTGAGCGCATTAGATATTTACCTAAACTAATATAATCTTGAGCAGATCTCTAACTAGAAAAGTAAGAGCTTGAATGACTTTCAATTGATTGTTATTGTTGTCATTGTTTATTAGTTATTATTATAAAAAAAGAAATAAAGAACAATATTTACCTACTACTTTTTTTGGTCTTAAACCAGGTATTTACTGGCGAATTCAGTGGCTAATCCCCTCTCTAGTTTGTAGGCATCTCACAAAGTAAAACGGCTGGTCCAAGAATTTAAGGCTGCTCCATTCTTAAAGTTAAAGATCGAACTCCTAACTTTTGGTTAAGGATAAATGACTCCTTTTTGCTCAATCACACCCCTTGAGTTATATCTACCTACTA
>JANVCL010000003.1:24109239-24123847 GCA_026546855.1 Erythroxylum incrassatum | reverse complement strand
TCAAAATACTGAACTATGTTCAAAGAATTTTCCAACTTAAACACTTTAACCAATCCTATGACTTTTGATTCAATAAACTCTTTCCATTCATTTCAATCTCACAATTTCTTCTCTTATTGACACATAACTAATTGCCAATAATTCCTCGATTAAAATCCTAGCTTATAGAAAGGTTCGGTGTCCAATAAGAGAACTCTTTAAACTTTAAGAGACTCATCTTTCTACTAGTTCGGCATACCATCCTCAATCCGATGGGAAGACAGAAGTGGTGAATCGTTGTCTACAGGACTACCTACGTTGTTATGTGACAGATAACCCGAAGACTTGGTTAAAATTTCTACCTTGGGCAAAGTATAACTATAATACATCGGTGCATTATGCTATTAAGATGGCAACATTCGAAACAGTTTACGGACGGACACCCCCAATCCTTCAACAATATCTTCCAGGAAGTTTAAAAATTGATGCCATAAACACCTTGTTATTTGAGTGATCTCAGGTCCTGTCACAGTTGAAAGAAAACTTGGCCAGAGCTCAGCATCAAATGAAGCAACAAGGAGACAAGCATTGAACAGACAATCCCTTGAAGTTGGTTCCTGGGTATTCATGAAGCTACATCCCTACCGTTAGCGTTCGGTCATGGGCACTAGATTTCACAAGTTGTCAAAACGTTTTTATAGGCGCTTTGAAATCGTTGAGAAAATTGGATTGGTGGCCTATAAGCTTAATCTACCACCGACTGCCCGCATACACAATGTGTTTCACATATCCCTGCTTAAGGAGTATAGAGGGGATCCAGCCCGAAAATTGTTACCTTTACTCGATGAATTTTATGAAGGATACCCATTAATTGTTCCTCAAACAATTTTAGGTTATCGTATGGTCTATAAAGGGAATCAGCTGTCAACATAAGCCCTTATCCAATGGACAGGCCAAACGCAGTCAGAAGCTACTTAGGAGGATGTGGAAGAAATCAAGAAGGAGTACCTTAACTTTATCCTTAAAGATAAGGAATTTTCAGAAGAAGGTAGTAATGTTATGACCTAAGGAGAAGTATCAGCCCAAGAGAAGAATCAAGGCCTAGAGGTAAGGAAGAAGAGCCCTCACATTCATGTTAAACTAGCAAAACTAACTAATTACGTGTTGTAGTGAGCTGGAATAACTTGAGACTACCGAAAAAAATGGTTATAGGCCAGATAGATTCTGTTGTAACGGTCTTGGCTATTTAATGAAAGGAGCCTTGTGATTAGAGGCAGACATAATTTCAAAGAAACTTCTCTTATCCTAAGTTCTATTCTTCCCATTCTAAATTCTTGGTTACTGATTCCCATCATATTATATGATTGTTATATGGTATATATCACGTCTTGTAAGTTTTTCAAAGTAACGCAAACGTTAATTTACATAAAATCTAACTTATTGTTAATAACATGTGAATGAAGAGATATAAATCAACTCACTAAACTAACCAAATCTGCAATATGAGATAATTATGCTATTTACATAATTTTTTAAAATCTCAGGGTCTGAGAACAGCTCCCTGTTTCTATTGTAAGTTATATGTTGGTAGCCATCATTCTGCTAGATCATTTAGCACAAATTACATGCCAAAATATTTTTAAAAAATAATAACAAACCTAAAGGCTAATTGAAAAGATATTTTTCTTACATCAGATACCTTAAATATCTACATAGTTTATAAATGTGACTTTGAAGTTATGGCCGTTATAGCATTAACACAATTATTTTTTCCCTTTCATTCAAAACTCTTAAGTTACCTCTTTAAAATGTTCAAATAAAATATTAGAGCTCTTTGTTAGGTCATTTGAAGATTTTTTAAGGCTATAAACCCTACCATACTCCCTATTAGTCGCGATGACTCCTCTATGTGTGCTTTCTTTTACATATTAATCATACTAAGGGTACTTGGCTCACTTGGTCAATGATAATAAAATTTATAATAAATATAGCGAGGAATAGAATGTATATAATCATTATAATTATTATGGTTGGTTAAGACAAAATAGTGATTACCATTATTATAGATAATGATTCGTTCATTAAAAATATTGAAAACTAAAAATTATTAAAATTTTATTTTACATCAAATTTTAATATATTACATTTAATTTATGCATCTCATTTATGATAACAAAAAGTTTAAAATCAAGTATATTGCGATATTTCCTTTCCATAACTCTTGAAGAAAAATATGATCTAGCATTTGCTTGCACTAATATATCATTAGCCACATGATGTCTTCAAAAAATAATTTAATCATCCAAAAAATTGTTGCGCTAAAAAAGAAAAAAAAAAGAACATGTCACACATGTGACATTTCTTGTCACCCAAGTGACAGATCCTGTCACGCTCATCACAGCTCCTGTCAAGCCCATCACACTTCTTTCTTTAGTGGAATGACTTTCATTTCTCTCGTAATATGAAGTATGAAGTAATGCCCCAAACTTGGATATAAAAATGCTATTCATTCAATTATATTATATTCTCATATTCATTAATCAAGTACCTCCTAAGTATTAATTGTGCTAAAGGAAAGAGATATAAAATTTTTAAATTTGTAGCAAATATTATATAAGAAAACAATATTGAATAATAGCTAATATTCATATCATGCACAAATCAATTACTCAACTAATTATCAAAATTAATTTATCTTCAAATATTATTAGTTTATTTAGCGGTAATAACAATAACCTGGTATTAGCAATTAAATTTTTTATTTAATAAAATTTTAATTATGAAATAAAAACTAAAATTTACAATTAAAATATAAATTAATCTTTTTTTTTAAATTAGGGAAAAAAAGTACTTGAATAAGCTAATCGGTATATTTGAGCATACTATTTTACTACGAGTTTTGAGGCGCGTTGCAAAAACTGTTAGAACTAACTTTTACGGTAAAGATTTATTTACAATCAATAGTCCACTAATTCAATAGCTAGTCTTCTAGATCTTAAATGCCATCGTCATCTGAAGTCATAATTTTTTTTAAATACCTTAAAAACATATAAACTAATATGATTTAATTAGACAATTATTGACCATTTGAGAAAATTATGTAAAAGACTCTAAAACATACTCTTGCATTATAACTATATACATTGTGACACAAAATGAATTGTGCTTGAACCTCTACATAAAAAAGAGTAAAATATAATAATGTAAATTGAAATAATTTAATAAATATTGAAAATCAAAATTAAATATAACTAAAATTTTCTCCGGACATTATATTATAAAAAATTTAAAAAGGGATATATATCTTTTACTAATCCAAATAAACAAGAAATTAAAATAGCATTTAGTATTTGACGTAATTCGTAATAATGATATAGGCATTAGAAACCAACGATTTAAAAATTAGATCAGAAGTTAAGCTAGTGTAACAAAAAATTTAAGGTTTAAAAGGTTTAACAGATATTAAATTATTATAAAATAGGCTAAAAATTGAATAAAATTAAAGAATTTGAAATATGATTGAAAAATATTGTTCTTTTCTATCTAAGAATTTGAAATTTAATTGAAAAAGAGATTGTTAAATGAAAAGTAACTGATTTATTTTAGTTTATAAAAACTTATTAATTTACGAAAGTTGACCGATGAATTAATAAACTGATCGTTTTTAACAATAAAAGCTATTAAAATAAATTGAACATAAAATTTAAAAATTGAACAAAAATTTAGTCATTTCAAGATTTTTACAGATGAATCGGCCGAACCAGATGAATTTTTGTTAAAAACAAGACTATCCCAATTAACAGAGCATCTAAAGAGTATTATCATGCTAGAAACGATAAATTCAGACTTTTTTTTGTTACAAGGAAAAAAACAAAGCTAAAAAGCTAGCTAGCTCATGGATCGGCAGTACACGACGCCCTGTTTGTCACGGTGAAGGAGTGCCATAACTGTTGGCGGGGGCTCTTGGAAGATATGTAGTCTTAGAGTAACGATGGCTGTGATTGAAGCCCGGTTGTCTGCACACTGATTGTCTTCCCATTGAACGTGTTGGAGATGTACCTCCCAAGTCTGTTGAAATAAATCCCGGGTACCTGTCACCAAAAGAGTCCCGTCAGAGAACAAATTATTAGAAGAGGACAGGATGTTGATGACTTCAAGAGAATCCACTTCGATAATGACTTGTTGATAACCCAGCGTCCAAGCCAGGATGAGTCCTGAGTGGATGCCCCAAAATTCTGCAGTTAACGGTGAGCTCCGGCTAATATGTTGGACGAACCCTCCGCACCACCGACCGTGCCAGTCACGTATAAGCCCTCCTACAATAGTAAAGAAGTCTCCCTGTTGAGTTGCACCATCAATATTGAGCTTGACCCAATTCTCTAACCATTTGACCCATCCAACTAAGCTGTCCATGGGCAAGCCTCGTGTCGGAAGCACACAACGCTCTACTACCCGAGTTTTTTCAATCTTTTAAATGAGTGAAGACTGCATAATTCAAAAATCTCTATCAAAAGGTTTTTCTTCCATAAAATCCTAGAAAGTATAATGATCATCAAAATGATACGATGATTTCAGCTGAAGTTACATTACTAACCAAGAGTAAATTGAAAAACAAATTAGGCAGACATAAAGGCTACCTTTAGCCTGTAAGAAACAACAGTCATATATAAGTGAATTTTTGTTAAAAATCAGTGAATGCAATTATTGGATCTTGCAAATAACCAACAGTTGGTTAACAACAGCGAGTAAAGATAAAGAATCCGTGATTGACCTGACACATGAAAGTGTGTGAACAGTGAGCGGAAACGATAGATCAGCATCAATCTCAGTTGACAGTTTGGTCAAGCTCCAGTCTGGACTGTGTTGGCGCCTCAACCAACAGATTGGACTCCCGGCGGACAATGAAGCTCGCCAACTTAGTATTGTCATAAGCACCTTATTTGATGTCAATTAATGAAGTTTTGTTATCTGCTACGGTTCTTGCAGCTCTCCAGGAGTTTTCTTGGATTGCCACAAACAATATCGAACTTTTGTTTTTCTTAATACCCAATAGTTCTTTTTTTTTTCTTTTTCTACCGTCACTGGGCACGTAAAGGAGACCTATGCCTTGGTTACGACAGCTAAAAATGTTTGATAAAGGGACATGTCACCTGCATTCAAGTCATGCAGCTTTTTAGACTCCAAATGCAGGATTTATGTTTGTTACCCCATGTGGAAGCAATTAGGATTGCCATTTTTGTGCTCTATACACTATACTTCCCCTGTCTAGGCAGGATAAAACTAGTAGTTTTTTTAATAATTTATTAATTAATCCTTAGTCCATGGCACGTTTATTTGAAAAGGGCACAGAAGCAATCCAAACTAATAGAATTTGTACAAGTAAATGATAATTTCTACCACCACACTCTTGTCCGAAAATGACATCATTATTGACAAGACTAATATGATCCACAATCAGAAAGCGTGTCCAGTATTAGTGGACAACAATCATCCCATTGAAATTTTTGTGAAATTATGGAAATTTTGGAATAAAAACTATAGTTAAATTTGATTCAGATACGACGCATGCATGTTACAATTGAGATCACTACAACTTATTCGCACTACGTAAACTTGTTTATAAAAATATACGATTGTAACTGAAATGACCAGTCCTCCTTTTTCTTCGGCCAGAGGGGCCAGCTGAGGTATCTACAAGCAGAAAGAGTTCGTTTCAAAAACTACAACACTCATTTCGAGAATTGTTGTGCGAGACTCGAGACCCAAGTACTAGTAGCCTTAATTAACAACATGTACTATCGTAACTTTCAAGGTGGGTGTTATGGAGGGAGAGATTTCAATCCTAAACCTTAATTAGATTTTGAAAAAAGCAAAGGAAGCATAGTACTTGTCGTAATGCCCCCTCCTTTATTGGTGGAATAGTGTTTCTTACCTGTACTTTCCAGTGAAATCATATTGGAAAAAGTTTCAAGCAAACTTTATATTAATTTGATCAATTAAACTATAAAGTTTACAAATTAAGAAAAGTTCTTTTAAAATTAAATTAACTTAAGTTTGTATTTAATGTAAAATTTAATTGAATTTTTATATAGAATTTTGATAACTAGTTTAATAGATACATGAAAATATATTCGGTTTATTTAACCAACTTAATTCCTTACACGTGAAACAATTAAGTTTCAAAACATAATGCACGGACTTAAATGTTAAAAATAAATATTTTATTATCCTTAACCCTTTAACTTCTTATTCGTCTCGTTAAACATTTAGGGTTTATTTGTTTGGTGGATACGAGGAAAGAGTGATGAATATGGAATGAAAAATAAAGTTTAGTAAAAGGTTATGAGTGGATGACTTATACTTTCATTCTTAATTTTTGACACTGCTCAATTCCTCTCCGTTGTAAGAGTAATGGTTAATTATTCCTCTAACATCCTTTGTTCTTTAATACGGTAACTTTGTCATCATTATTTATTCCTACCCTATAATCTAAAGCAATGTTTGATTTTTTCTGGTTTAGTAAGGTTTGGTATTCTTTAACTAATAATAATATTATTTAATTAATTACAATATTTTAATTAATGAATGAATTATATTTTAATTAATTAATTTTTATTTTTCAATATTTTTTTACAAACCAACCACTATCAATGGTAACGGTAATCATTCATTTCTCTTAACCAACCATCATAATTATAATGATAATATTCATTCTCATTTTTTACTATATTCATTCTCATTCCTATTATTATTCTCCTATACAGACCAACCGTCCCCTTAACCTTACAATTATGATATAATTGGATTATGAATTCGGTCACCTAAAATTAGGTACTATTTCAGGATGAACATAATTATAAGCTTACCCTAATTTGCATGTACATGGACTATGGAGGGATGCCCTTCTAAACTAAAGATGAAAATAATTAAAAAAAAAGAGTTATACTATCATACATTTATAACTCATTAAGGATTATTTTCTTCTTTAATTATATAAAATATCAAATGTATTTGGACTTAAACTCATATTAGATACAAAATAAGATCCCCAATATAATAATGAGTGCTCTAAAAGCAATATTGTAAAATCAGTGCCTTTCTTTTGGTACATCGAAAAAGATTTGCAAATATAACTCGTTAGAGCAAAGTGCTTATAAACAAACATCGTGGGCAGATGTTTGATGGATAATCTTGAATAATTATAAGCAGTAAAGCAAACAAAATCATATATATTATCGAGATTAAAATTAGTTTACTCAAATAAATTTCATCTTGTGTTAGAGATTTTGCTCGGTATCTGGGGAGCCGTTCGACGCCAAAAATAAACAATAATCATTATGTTCCCTGCGAATGAACAAGATGAGCCCAGGAAAACGATCCAACCCTTTTGCACACTCCTGGAAAGGAAAATGAAGTGTACTCCAAATTGAAGTGTGGAGTAATAAAAATTCTATAAATGAAACTATAAATTTCATCTATGTATCGGACAGCCCTCCCACTTGCATCCCTCCTATTGGTTAGCTTTAGGTCCCAAATGAAGGAACTCTGTTGCCTTACTATTTGTGGAAGGTTATAGCTTAGCTAGGCTTTCCAGTTTCCAGTTTCCAGTTTCCAGTTTCCAGTTTCCACCCACTTAAAATAGTAGTGTTTGTCTGGCTTTGGTTAGTGCCCAAAAAAGACAAGTTAATTTGTTCCTTGGAAAGTGCACTAGAGTAGAGCCTAAGAGGAAAAGGTGTATATTCATGTGTATAACAATGTCTGCTTAAATATTCTTCGTATTTCTTTCTTCTGTAGGACGGAAGTCAAGACTCAAATGCTGCTTTGACTTGTGAAAACTTTGTTTTTTGGGAGTTGAATGGAACGGTGAGATACATGTGGATTGAATTGTTCAACTCCTCTGGATTGATTTGGTCCAAAATTTAGAATGAGAGTGTTAAATTATTTTTTTAACTCAAGGAGGAGAATGATATTTTGGCGGCATAGGACCAACGCCCATTTTCAAGTGTTGGTGTGGTGGACCCTTGGCCAGTATTGGACAAAACATGAAGCAAACCCTGCTTATTCACGGAATATATACATATATATAAAGAATTTCAATTTTAGGTGAATTATGGATCAATCTAGGCTTAATTGTAGAGTAGATAGCTAATTAAAACAAGGCATGTGACTGTTATTTCATATATAATATTTCACCCCTAGCTACTTCCTACATGGATCCTGTTGACATAACCGAGTTTAACAGTATTTAACGTGGACAGCACGAGGGGTGTGAATGGAACAAATGATTGATCCCCATCGACCAAACTGTAAAAGTAAAAGAAATGAAATTTTATCTTTAAGGTTACTAGATCACAGTGGTGTGGTTAGGTTAGCTAAGAATCTTTTTAGATAGTTTACTTTTGGGTGTGAGAAACAATTATTAACCAAACCTACGTATTGTGAAAATGTAAAGAACAGCTTCATGAAAAAGGAACTTCGTCTTTACGCTTCTTTGTCTAAATAACTCATCATTTAAACGTTTGTATATATATGACCATGAGGATCTTCAAAAATAAAGAACACCTAGGAGAAATTGTAATAAAAACCTAGGCTAACCTAGTTAGCTGCTGACTGTGAGATTCCAACCAATTGTCAAAAGCTTTATGAGCCATCCCAATTTCAGTACAATTAATGAGACACAAAAGCTTTCATAATCACTTTTAATTTTTACACCAAGAACCTAGACTCTCCAAACCCACAAGGACAGACAAACTGAGGGAGTGATTTTTTTTCTTCGTTTACAGGAAAGATTCAAAAAAAATGTAAGCTGTCCACAACTAATGGGAATGTTGCCTTCTCCTTAAGGCTTTTTGTTATGTGTATACATGCAAATATAATTCAACCACCATGAAGGTTCCTCCAGAGATGTCTTTGTGTCTTGTCATCGACCCTTCTACTTTAGGAGAGGTGTGTTAATTAAAACATACATGCACGCGCTTGAGAGTTGAAAGTTGAAAGTTGGTACAGTGACTAGAGACAGCATATTTTTGTGTCATGGGCTCATTGGGTCACCGTCGACCCTTTGCTTGCTGCCAAACCTGTCCTCTTATAGCAAAAGCACCACACCTTCTTTAGTTCTTTCTCCTATCATTTTAGCTTCTCTTTGCTTATTACATCCCATCTGATCTGAGGTAGTGTTCTCTGAACTAAGATGAAATGGAATGGAATGGACTGTGTTGCTTCTCTCTCTCTCACACACTTTTTCCTACTTTATCTACACTACTAACTTGAGTTGCTCGCTCTTTTACTGGAAAGAAAATCTGATGATCTGATCTTCTCTTTAAGCATATTTCAGAAAGTCTACTCAATCACTACTAGTGCAGTCTTTCAGTATTTCTTCCACCCCCTGCCAATTACTCTCTCTATCTCCATGCCATAGCCTCGTTTTCCCTCCACAATTTCTCTCCTTTCTTACAAACCCAAAAATAGCACCCCTTCTCGCTTCCGTCCCTCCCTTTCTCTCTGTCCCTCGTCCCGCTTACATGGAAGCCATGCAAATTCTGGAGCTGATCCATTTTTGGGTAGTCTAGTTTTTTAATTTTCACAAGAAAATACGCTTATTCTTAGAAGCTGCCTGCAAAGAGTAAAAGACTAAGGTCTCAATACTTCTTCTGACGGAACAGTATCATTCTGTTCACCTGACAAAGGAATCTCTGTCGCTTTCACCCTTTGGCCTCTTCATTACTCGTATACTTTTCTTGAAGCAAACAGTCAGTGAGGGAGCACAAACCCTAGACGTAGACAACTCAATTTCTCATCAAGCAAGTAGCAGAGTCGATGATCTCTGCAGTCTCTCCGGCAACCGGTTTTTGAAGCTGCTAAGGTTTGATAACAAAAACCCTAATCTCAACCACTAGATCTCTTCGTTTAATGGATTTAGTATCTCCTTCATCAAATCCCACTTTCACAAACACTGCAATCACCAGCCCCACCACACCAACAACCCCCACAAGTGCCACCGTAACCACTGCTGCTTCTTCAACGCCGACGACATCACCATCTTCAAGTCGCTATGAGAATCAAAAGCGCAGAGACTGGAACACTTTCTGTCAGTATCTGAGAAACCACAGGCCTCCTCTTACGCTTCCAATGTGTAGTGGAGCTCATGTTCTTGAGTTCCTCAGGTATCTAGACCAGTTTGGCAAGACCAAAGTTCACAACCAAACTTGCCCATTCTTTGGTCTCCCTAACCCACCAGCACCTTGCCCTTGCCCTCTCCGTCAAGCTTGGGGAAGCCTGGATGCACTCATCGGACGTCTGCGAGCAGCTTATGAAGAACATGGAGGTAGGCCTGAAGGTAACCCTTTTGCGGCAAGAGCTGTGAGGCTTTACTTGAGAGAGGTGAGGGATTTTCAGGCCAAAGCAAGAGGTGTTAGCTATGAGAAGAAGAGGAAGAGGCCGAAACCGAAGGTAACAGCTACACCATCGTCTGAAATTCCACCACCTGATGTTGATTCTAGTGCAGGCTAAGTCCAAAAGCAAAGATCAATAAAATAAGGAGTTACGAACCTTGCATTGAAGCCGATGTGAACTTATGGGTATATTTCTTTTCTTCATTTCTTTTACTACAGAGAGATGATTACATTATGAACTTCGTTGCTTGCTTGCCAAAGCAAAATGTTTAAGTTTTGTGGGTACCATTGGAACAGCTCTTTAGCAGACAAAGAAATGGCATAACCTTGTTCCGCACAGTTCCAGAAAGTGGTACAATAGTTGCTATAGTGGATCTAGTCACAGTAGACTAGTAGCAGAAACTATGGGACCTAAAGTTATATGCCATACTTGTGGTTGTAATTGGTATGTACTTGAACATGCAAGTCCTATATATATGCTTTCAGCCTTTTCTTAACTCTGCAGTTCCATCTATTAGAAATTGATGCTTTTGCTCCCCACAACAAAGAATTAGAGTAATACAATGGCTTGCTCCAGATGATCAACACATTTTAGCTATTAATTTAACCGAAAATCCAAACTTATTTATATTGATGATGCAACAATAGTAATAATAGAAGTGACGAGAGGCATTTGCTTGTGCCTTGAAGATATTATTGTGTGAAGAATAGAAGAAGATTGCAGAGGTGTGAGATAGAGATGATGTGCTTATGTTGGTAGGTTAGATATCCATTTCATTAGGATAATGTAATGAAATCTAAATTTAGACAAAAGGACAAATCTTTAGATTCATTAATTAATTGATGCCAGCTCAAAAACACACACATGCTGCATAGTAATTTAATATACCATTGGAGGCCACCTGAAAGAATGGGATATAATAAGTAGACTTTGAGTGGCTGTTTCGTAATCCACTTAGACCGACAAGGTTTTAAAATCCTGATTAACATTAGGATTTGTTAATGGTTGGTTTTGACGTTGGTGGTTGTTCTTTTGGAAGTAGAACCTTACATTACACTAATATGCTCGGGAACAACTCACTCTATTATGTTGTTGTTATGTTTGCTCACGTACTTTGACCATATATAACTCCATTTTCAATAGTAGTAGCAGCACATATACTTCATATTAACTTCATGTTTCTCATTGTACAAGCTCTTAAAACTTACTTAAAAATCGATTTGTGTTCGATACTATTGCGAATAAAACTTGATATTTATGGCCCATCCGATTAGGTTCATCATAAGCTAGCTTCACTCGTCCAATGCATTGCATTATGATTCATTTTCTTTTCTATAACATTCCTTGTTGATAAGTTCCATTTCTATTTATTAATATTTAACAAACAAGGAGTATTTCTTCTACATAACCTTCATATTCTATTCTATCAAATGGTGAATGTTTATATATTCAAATTTCTGAAATACAGCGGTGAATTTTCAATATCCGAAAATCCCAAATTTTTTTATGCTGTTTTCTTTCTCTCTATCTATATTTCTTTGTTCTTAGAGTACTGAGCTATATTTTCCAATTGAAATTTATTTGCAATTTATCTGACCCTGCATACCATTATCATTACCAGCTAAATAAATTTGATTGTACGAGTCATGATGACTTCTTTGAGTATAGGTTTGATTATTATCTGTTTCTTGCATCAATTAAAAAATTCAAAGGATACATCTCAGAAGAAATGGCTTTAATCCTACAATGATGTAAATGCTTGCATAGTATTTCTGGAGGAAAGTCATAGCAGTTGGCAGTTTGCTAAAGAACTCTCATGCAACTTCTGCATAAATTGATGTACTCTTGTAGACTATATGCTTTTCATAGTAATTACGGTAAGCATCCTGTAAAGAGCTGTATGCTCTATTTATCTGTTATAGAGGTATCTCTTACACTACTAATGTGTAGATGTGATCGATCCATAGCTACTGACATACAAACTGTAATGAAAATTCTGTTAAAATGATGTTTCTCTAAGCAGTTTTTATGCAAAAGTGCATCTTTTTCTTTTTACCTATTACAAGCAATTAATTTTGGCTAAGCATCATTTTGTAGGCTTAGTCGTGCATGGAAAATAAATAATTTAGCTAATAAGAGAAATTGTATACTAGTTGCAGACATGCATTCTCAAAATATTTATTTTCCTAATAATCAGAAGATGATTGAAAATATGCTATTTTCCTTCATTGGAAACATTGCTGTGTACTGCCAGATGTTTTGTTCAAGTACTTAGGAGAGATCTGAGCTTTTAGAACTCCAGAAACTGTAGTACTTGAAACAAAGTGTAAGCAAGCATTACTATATTAGTTTAGAAGTTTTCAGCTAAGGAGAGATGTTTTATAAGAATGTGCATGTGGTAATTCTAGATAATCACGTTCTGATGAGATTAATATGCATAAAACTTCCATTGAAATTATGGAAAACTAAAGATCATCGACATGATGGGACTTATCTAAATATTGGCGTCTTATTGATTGAATTCGCAAGCTACTGTTTTTATAAATATTGGTCTTTGTATTTGTTCACATAGTATTATATGCATGCGTCATTCTGTGAAATGATTGTTTCATCGCAATAGCTTAACTTGTTGTATGAGGCCAATTTAATTGATTTATATATTCACTAACACATTATAGTATGCTCTTGTGAAAATGGATCATTGTTTTTATTTCTTCACTAACACATTGTAGTAAGCTCTTGTGAAAATGGATCATTGTTTTTATTTTCACTACTACAATATGGATCATTCTCCTGGTATTATGATTACTTTTAACTATAAGTAAGATGTGCATACATAATTATATACTAGTTATAACCAAAGTAAATAGTGGGGTATAAGTAAGATGTGCATACATAATTATATACTAGTTTTAACCAAAGTAAATAGTGGGGTACACGTACCATGCACGTACACGTCCTTTGTTTTCTTTTGTATTTATTGGAAAAGACTAGACAGATTTTTATTTAATCCATCGAAAAAGCATGACCCTATTTAATTTTATTTTCTTCTGATCAAGAGAGTATATATTTTACTTTTTCTTTTTACAATAGAAAGCAGAAAAACTCAAGTAAGATTTGAGTTCCAATAGAAACGTGTCTTAACCACCCTTCCCATTGACATTCTAGGTCTAGTAGTTGTATATTTTTTAAGTTTGAAGGATTTGAGATTTTAATTGTTGGCTTTCGGTATATAGGAATGCAAGACTTATAGAATTTTCATCAATTATCAACTTCGAATTAAGATATTTGGGAGACTAAAGGTTTGATTTTAGGAGGTACTAAAAAGGTACAGATTTTCTGTATCTCTTATTCTATGCCCTATGTCTCTCTTTAATCTCAACCATCTAATTTATTGCATTGGATGGCTGGGATTAAGGGGGTACTGAGTAGGTACAAAATAAGGGGGACAGAAGATCTGCCCCGTACTAAAAGAGCTAAATTTAATGAATTTTGTTATTTTTTTTCATATTTTACAAAAAGACTGTTTTTGAGATTTAAACGGGCTATTAAAAATATTCTTTAAAATACTAATAAAAGATAGAAGACATTTAAGTTATTTTCTCATGAGAGTTTTTTTTCCCTCTCATGGATGTATGTGAAATTTATCAAAATACACAAGTTTTAAATAAATAAACAAATTCAGTTAATAATTTATTCGAGATTAAAAAATGAAAATTATGATTAAATTAAAATTTTGAGAAAATAATCACTCTTCAATTTTAGAGCAAAATGGACACACAAATAACCACTTTGTAAATGAATTTAATAAGAAATTTATCGCTTGACTCAAATTCGAAATGAGTTTCTACATTGTTTGGAAGCTTAATTAGAATTATGAGTTGTCACAAGAAAAGGCACCTTCTTAATGTAAGAAGGAAGTAAAAATAAGGCACAAAATCCAATGGAATAAGCTACTCCCTTCTATTCAAAATAAGTATCGTTTTAAAGAAATGCACACTTCTTAAAAAGGTTGATGAAATGTTTGATATACTTTTATTAATTACTCCATTCGATTCATAATAAATGTTATTTTAGATACATTTTAATTATTTAAAATAAGTTCATTCTTGACTTTGTATGCATGTTTATAATTTTACTTCCAAGATTAACCTTTAATTTTTCTTTCATCTTAATTACACAGATCATGATTTCAAAACAATTTAATATGCAATTTTCTTACATTTATAACTTCACG
>JANVCL010000003.1:24071168-24087785 GCA_026546855.1 Erythroxylum incrassatum | reverse complement strand
TTGATGAAGAAATTCTCACTGGGTTGTTTTTGAATGGATTAAAAATGGAAATCAGGGCTGAACTTAAGCTACACCCTGCTGGATCTTTGGGGGAGGTGATGGACATGGCGCTGTTAGTGGAGGAGAGGAATTTAATCGTGAAGCATGGCAGTGATAACCTCATGCAGAGACAGCCCTTACACAAACCAGCTCAGTTTCACCGATCAACCACCGTGGATTTTCGACCCCGACCCCCAGCTGCTATGGAAACGAAGGGGAGTTCGGAGGCTCCAAAACCGACTCCAAACCAGAAAGAAGAGATTGGAGGAGTTAGGAGACGCAACTTTCGACAACTTCCACCCGAACTACTCAAGGAAAGATATGAGAAGGGGTTATGTTTCTATTGTGATGAAAGATTCAGTCCCAATCATGTTTGTAACAACAAACAATTCCGAGTCTACATCGTGGAAGAAGAAGGCGAGAAGGAGCTAACCGAGGAGGTGTTCTTGGAGGCCGAAGGTGAGGACAGTGAAGGTAAACAACTACAGCTGAATATGATGAGTGTGATGGGGTTAACTACGAAAAGATCATTTAAAGTATGGGGGAACTTGAATGGAAGACAGGTGGTAATATTAGTGGATTGTTGGGCTTCCAATAACTTTATCTCAAAGTCTTTAGTGGAGGAGTTATCTCTACACGTGTTAAACACTCTAGCCTTTTTTGTACAAGTGGGGGATGGATATAAAATTAGAGAAAAAGGGGTTTTTGAAAAGCTCCAAGTAGAGATGCAAGGGGTAAATATAACAGGGGATTTCTTTTTGTTTGCTTTGGGTGGAGTGGATGTCGTGTTAGGGTTGGATTGGCTTGAAGGGTTGGGTGATATACAAGCTAATTTTAAGGAGTTAACGTTGAATTGGAGGGAAGGAGATAAGCGGTTCAGTTTGAAGGGAGAACCAGCATTAATGAAGTCAGTGGCTACATTAAAATCTCTTTACAAATCAGTAGGAGAAGGAGGAGAGGGCTATCTAGTCAGTGTAACAAAAATAGAACCGCGAGTGACAACTATGAAGGGGGTAGGGCAACTCCAGCAATTGTTAGCCGAATTTACTAATGTGTTCTCCCCACCCACAGTGTTGCCTCCTCAAAGGTGTCATGACCATGCGATCACCCTTAAACCAGGAGCTGAAATACCCACGGTAAGACCCTATTAGATATCCCCATTATCAGAAAAATGAAATAGAAAAGATAGTGGGAGAGTTACTTGCTGCTGGAGTTATCCGACCAAGTGTGAGTCCCTTTTCCAACCTCGTGATTTTAGTAAGGAAAAAGGATGGAGGATGGAGATTCTGTGTGGATTTTAGGGCATTGAACAAGGTGACTGTAAGGGATAAATTCCCAATACCGACTATTGATGAGTTGTTGGATGAATTAGGAGGAGCCAAGGTGTTTTCGAAGCTAGATCTTAAGAGTGGCTACCACCAAATTAGGGTCCAAGAAGAGGACATCCACAAAATGGCCTTCTGAACACATGAAGGTCATTACGAATGGCTGGTGATGCCTTTCGGGTTGTCCAATGCACCCGTACCTTCCAATCATTGATGAATGAGGTATTCCGTTCCTACCTTCGCAAGTCCGTTCTAGTTTTTTTTGACGATATTCTTATATACAGTCCAGATGATGAGCAACATTTGAAAGATCTAAGGGCTGTCTTGTTGATCCTCCGAAGCCATAAATTGTATGTCAATGAGAAGAAGTGCGATTTTGGAAAAGAACAATTGAAATATTTGGGGCATGTAATCTCGGGACAGGGTGTAGAAGTTGATCCCTCTAAAATTGACGAAGTTGCAAACTGGCCAATACCTAAGGATGTGAAAGCTGTCCGAAGGTTTTTGGGGTTCACGGGATACTACCGACGCTTTGTTCGAGACTATGGCAAGATCGCCAAACCCCTTACTCAACTACTCAAGAGGGAAAGGTATCAGTGGAATGTAGAGACTCAACAAGCTTTTGAAACACTTAAGGCGGCCATGGTAAACATCCCAACTCTAGCTGTTCCTGATTTTTCTAAACCATTTGTTATCGAAACTGATGCAGTCGGGAAGGGGCTAGGAGCAGTACTCAAGCAAGAAGGAAGCCCTTAGCTTATCTCAGCTGGGCATTACCTCCACAAGCGCTCTCCAAGTCAGATTATGAAAAGGAGTTAATGGTAGTAGTGAGGGCGGTTCAAAAATGGAGACACTACCTGTTAGGGAGACGTTTCATCATCCGAATTGACCAAAGAAGCTTAAAATATTTGACAGATCAAAGGTTGTTGGGAGAGCAACAACAAAAGTGGACAGCAAAATTATTGGGGTACAATTTTGAAGTGCAATACAAACCGGGGAAGGAGAACCAAGCAGCTGATGCTTTATCGCGTAAAATGGAATGTGCTGCTATATCAACAGTAAAAATGGTGGATTCGGATGACTGGGAGATGAAAATTTGGGCTGATCCGACGCTTAACACTATCATGCAAGATCTGTTAAGTGGGAGCAAGGAACACCTGGGATTTTCGGTTAAGGGAGGCAGATTATATTACAAGAAGAGACTAGTTTTGTCCAAAACATCTAGTAGGATATCGACCATTTTGAAAGAGTTACATGACTCACCTATGGGCGGTCATTTGGGGTTCCTATGCACTTACAAATGAGTGTTGGGATTGGTTTTTTGGGAAGGAATGAAGAATGACATTAAAAAGTATGTGGAGGCATGTGAAGTGTATCAACGCAACAAGTATCAAGCATTATCCCCTGTTAGTCTATTACAACCATTACCAGTCCCCTGGCAAGTGTGGCAGGATATCTCTATGGACTTCATTGGAGGTCTACCGAAGAGTAAGGGCATGGACACCATCATGGTGGTAGTCGATAGGCTAACAAAATATACTCATTTCCAGCCTTTGGCCCACCCCTTTACTGCTTCAGATGTGGCTGCACTCTTTGTTAGAGAAATAGTGAAGCTACATGGATTCTCGGCCTCAATAGTATCTGACAGAGATAGGGTATTCACGAGCAAATTTTGGTCTGAGCTCTTCAAGCATACAGGTACACAACTGAAGTTCAGTTCCGCCTATCACCCCCAAACCGATGGGCAAACGGAGGTCACCAATAGATGCTTGGAAACATATCTCTGTTGTTTCACCGGAATCAAGCCGAAGCAATGGAATCAATGGTTATGTTGGGCGGAATTCTGGTTCAACACTAACTACAACAGCTCTACAAAAACTTCTCCATTTTATGCTCTATATGGAAGACCCCCACCCACCTTACTCGGCTATGCAGGGGAGTTATCAGTAGTGGAAGAAGTGGACAAACTTTTTAAAGAACGAAATGGAGTCATTACTGAATTGAGAGACAACCTATTGAGATCTCAGAATCGGATTAAAGTCCAAGCGGATAAGAAACGAAGAGAAGTGGAGTACACGGTGGGAGAAAGGGTATACCTGAAAATCCAACCATACAAGCTTCGATCTATGGCACGGAAGTTGAATGAGAAACTCAGCCTTCGTTACTATGGACCTTTTCTGATTATTGAAACAATTGGAGCAGTGGCTTATAGACTGGAGTTACCTACATATAGTAGAGTTCACTCGGTTTTTCATGTGTCATTGCTTAAGAGGGCTGCTCCTAATCATGTGCAGATACAGCCCTTACCTAAGCAATTAACCGAGGAGTGGGAGCTTGATTTCCAACTCGAGAGGGTATTGGGGACCTGAAGGGATGCTCATGGGAATGAGGAGGTATTAATTCAGTGGCACGATCTTCCTACATTTGAAAATTCATGGGAATCTTATGCTGCAATTGCTGAGCACTTTCCAACATTTCACCTTGAGGACAAGGTGCAAGCTTTGGAGGGGAATATTGATAGAGCTAGGAGGCCATTAGTTTACAGTAAGCGTAAGAAGAAGTTGGCGAATTCTAGCAACACGTGAAGTTAGTTACAATTTAGTGACAGATGTCATCTAATAATTGGGATAGGATGGGATATATAAGGAGAGGAATATTTTGTATAGGGGCATGCGTGAATTTCTGGACTGAGTGGGTTTGAGAGGTACAGCTCCTCATATAGGTTGATTCTTGTTTCTGTGTATTGGCTTATTCTATCGAATATCAAAATACCATACTGAATCGGCGAGATTGTTTAAATCCATCTGATTCATTTATTCTAATAGAACAGTAACTTGGGTGAGTTCTATCAAACCGCTAGGTTGTGGTTTATTGAATGAGTAGTATAGTTCGTATAAGTGTATAACTTCTTTTGCAGCATTCATGACGCCAATATTAACATTTACTCTACAATTTCCACTCCGATGCAATCGTCAGCAAATGAATAAATCTTACCATCTTACATTTTTTGTGTGCAAAAACTGCCAACATTTATCATCTTATCTTGTTTTACCAGCTCAATAAAGACTCAAATATAGAACCATTGGGCCTTGTGCTAAGCACAACTAGAAGCCGTTGACAGTTATCTTTATTCCACCATGGATCAAGTACCTAAGATGGCAGTCATTAGCATGCAATATGCAGTAATATTTACTAAACAAAATAACGCTGAAAATAGGTTAAACGTCTCCAGCAATTTTAAGCCGGACTAAACCCCACTTTCATGGAAGCTTTTGGATTCTACGGTAAGAATGAGCGTCAGCGAGCCGTAAACGAATGTCTAACATCGTAGGTGTTGTTAAACAGAAAAGGTAAACATGGACAAGCAGGGATTAAGAACATAGAGGCTTCACGAAGAAAAAATGACTCTTTTCAGTATCATTACGATAAAGAATTCAAGTAGACATTCTATGAGTTGCAAGTCACAACCTTTCCCTGCTAAGAAAAAGCTAACTATACAGTCAGAATAATTTCGGTTCCATCTTCATGTTTTGATCCATCCGATATTATTAAAACCGTGTAGTTACAAGAACCAAAAAATGGTAGATACGGATTGTTATACCTCACCCACCCACAAGAGGAGCCGTCAACACCATGTAACAAAAATGAGGATATCCACCAGACATTCCCAGCTTCTTCATTGAGTAGGCAAAATACCCTCTTCATCATCATTAAGTATTCCCTCTGAACAAAAGAATTGGTAGATTGATTGAGGCGTATGAGAGGTGTGTGAACTTGGAATTTACAAAGTCAAAATACATCTCGAACCCTTCTGACACCAATGTAGTGAATCATCTGGGACGAGTGTGAATCTCTTCATCAAGAAGTTGTGCTAATAGGACTCGGCCAGTTTTTGACCCATTATCACTTAGAATATGACAAAGGGACAGCAATTCTTCTTGGTTTGCCTTCTTAAGTAAGCTTCTCAGTGTTACATCAAGTCCATCTTGTAAAACCTGGCATCCTGCTTCTCTTCTATTCTGCTCATTAGCAGTCCCCTGGGAAAGTCCACCATTCCCTTTGTATTGGGACTGCAGTGGAATTTGTCCTTGAGGCCTTGAATAGGGCCTGGAATCCCAATAATCTGTACAGACTCGATTTTGATCTAATGCCTCTATCACCTGTTTAAAGAACAAAACAATTCACTTTCCAATAAAAAAAGGTTCAAGTTTTCAGGAAGATTTTGAGAATGCACTCATAAAGAATATAGTCTTACTTCAGAACAAATAAGATGGAAAGAACATGGAGAAATTAAAATATATCTGCAGGTTAAAATAACGTTTGAAGTTTCATTCAGATTTCAAGGGACATTCAGCTTGAGGTCATCCAAAGCGAGAGAACTGGTCCCACTACCCTTATCCAGAAAGTTCAAACTCACATCAGAAATTCAATCACTGAGATATTTTACCTGCAATTTCAAGCTTTTTCCAGCTGAACCTATTTTCAAGGAAAGTGAAATCCTAAGGGACACATACACTTCCGTACTTGTGACTTAGGCCAAAAAGGGATGATATAAAAATGGAAAAGAGATGAGGTGCAAGCTATCACTATCAGCTCCATCACTGAATTTACCTGCACGATAGCTGGTGAAGAAAATCCAAACATTTCAAGGCCATCTAGACTCCCAGGAGGCTGTAAAGGAGGAAGGTTTGACTTTCCAAATTTATGTTGCTTAGTGATCTCTTGATTTACCCTCTCTCTTACCATTTCCCAACATCTGGCAGCTGAAACGTGAATGAATAGCTCGCATGGACAATGCTCCAAAGAGACCTGAAATGATTAGATGAGCAAAGGATTTGTCAAATATTAGTTTCTCATTTACTAAAAACGTTAATTTCTGTACACAATTTAATCCAATCAATGGTAAAATCTTCCATGATAAAGTTGATCATTTAAGGCCACAACAAAAAAAAGCTTTTCAATTTCCCTCAAGATTGTCAAATTTATGTTAACAAAATAATATCCTATCCAGGCTACTAATAGCTCAAAAAATAAACTGCAACTAATATAACAGAAATCCACAATGCCTTCCGAAAGGAATCAGCAAGTGCCTTTTCATTTTCATCTTCATTCTCAGAGAACTATTACTCCCAAAAGAGTGTTTTCCATAAACAATTTAGATGTCAAAAAAATCATATATATCAAAATGAATTTTGTATGTCAAAAAAATCATATATACCAAAATGAATTTTGTAGAAGGTTATCAAGAATGGGTATCCATGAAATGCAGAGTACCAGTGCATTTGTTAGCCTCACTAAGCCATAGCAAATACTAGAAAGCTGTTCTTAAAGATCATTCATTTCTTAAACTTCTTTCTCAATCTTTTCAACTACAAGTAAACACGTTACAATTAATTTCCATATATTCAAGAATGCATATAAAAAATCAAAGAAATTTCTAAAGACATTACAAGGAAGAATTGGCATATAAAAATGCATCAATGGAACAGCAATTCAGCAAATTAAAAATGCATAAAGAAAACAATTTGGCAATATAACAGTTCCACAATCTACCACAAACAATGGCAAATTACAAGAAACAAATGATAACAGTTCAAAGTTGAAATTACCATAAAAAGTGGTCCGCTCCACCCTGCATCCAGAATTTCTGAGACATAGAAGCATGTATTTGTTGGATCCAAAACATTTATGTACCTCACTCGACTCTTAAATCCTGCATTAAGTAGGACAATTTTGATTACATAGTCATATATCTCCTACTGAAATTGGTCTATGGTCTTGTTAAGAATGCATATCTATAATACCTTTGGGGAAAATTGCATGAATGTTACACCATGATTTCCCAGAAAGCACAACACCATACTCCAAAGGCTCAACATTGCAATTGATCCTTCTGATTACCTTGGCAATGCGAGGGCCTTTCTGGCGGTAATATCTATCCAAATTATTTTGCAAGCAAGATGGACTACCCATCACAGTTTTTGAGTTGTCAATTGAATGAGAAGTGGAATTAGCTCCAACCTTATCTTCATCATCAGGTTTCCTACTGCCCAATGGCTGTGAATGCCGATTATCAACATTTGCCACACAATGATCATCACCAATCACTCTCCTAGTTGATAAATCTACACTCCTACCCAATCCTCCCTTGATGGGACCTCTTCCAGTGTAAGAACTGTCTGATGGGTGGGATTCCATAACTGTTCCAATGTTCTCTAGGCATTCAACTTTCACTTTTAGAGAATCAGATAAGCTTAAGTTTGCTTCAGCATTGGGTAAGGAATCGAAATCAATTTTTGTTATTGCTGTTTCAGTTAGCACTGATTCTTTGTTGTCATTACATGGAGTATCAACAGAATTTGACAAATTTGCAGAAACCTCAGGAGGCCTTATAGAATTTCCCTTCTCCATTTCCAAACTTGGCTTCTTTGAATCATCATCTTCATCATCACTTAGCAGAATAACATTAGCATCATCCAATGTCAAAAGACTTTTCGCAGAACCTTTATGTGAAATTACTTTTTCAGCAGAGGACGAATTTTTTGGAGAAAACTTGCAAAGTGATTTTCTCAAGTCAGAGGTCAGAAGCAAGGAGTCCTCATTAGCTACCTTTGGGCTAACAAGTGGAGGACTCTGGGACTTTAAGTCTTTCAAAGCAACAGGTTCAACAATTTTCTTTTTTTCATCTGATACAGTCTCACCAGCAATCCCAGATGTCGTTAGTGTGACATCCACAGAGCATCCTGTCCCCTGCAAATCTTTAGGGGAATTTGCTAGCAGTTGAGGTCTTATCTCCTTATTTGTTGTTCCTTCTAGGGTATAAGATAACTTATCACTTTGCATAGGATCTCTAGAGACATTAGGAGTCAAAGCAAGTCCAAGATCAAGTTTTGCCCATCTGTAAACTGCACTTAACTTTCCCTCCAATGCCTCAACAAGGATATTCAATTCACCGAGATCATAGCGATAGAGGAAATATTTAGCATTCCAGGCACATTGACACAATTGCTTTGCATGATTCAAGCATGCATACTTATCTGGAGAACAACGGCAGGCTGCTGCAGACAAATGCAAATCAAAAAGGCATATGCAACATTCCCTCTCCCTGGTGGCATCAAAATTGCTATGCATCTTTAGGGCCAGGCTAGAACTGCAGAGGAATTCTCTCCTCACTCGCTCCATCTCCACTCGAGTCTAAATGAGAAACCAACATTAACAGTTAGTACAGAAAGGAATGAAGTCAAACATTTCTATATTTTCATACAGCATAATAGGAACGTTCCAAGGTCCAACTCCTTTGAGCATATAAACTAGGTGAAGGCAACTCCATTTGCTTAGTACTTATTACGTGAAGTTAGTTATATACAGTTAGTTAAAACTGATGCATTTGGGCATGAATTTCCAATCACAGTGCCGCTATAACGTCCAACTGTAGGCCATATTTCACCAATTGTGGAACCGTGAAAGTGAATGCTATCCCACAAACCAATCTGATAATGTCAAAAAATTCCCAAATTTTCTCTAGTTGGCATGTTTACTTAATCCCTTTATATGTTGCTACATGTCATAGGTAGCCACATCACCTTCAAACATGAAAAGACAGGTTTTCTAGAGACAATTGAACTTCAAATCAAAGAACTATGGAATGAAATCAAGCAAGGGTGGTACTTTACCTTGAGTGCATTTGCTAATATTCCATCCCTTCCACACACCTCTTTCCATCTTAAGTTTTCTAATGAAGTCTTCTTCATTAAATTAAGTTCCCAATGAGCTTTTACTGCTTCCCTTGCTGCTCCAAGTAAAAGTTTATCATGGGAGATAGAAGTCCTTCGTCCCTGCTCACGGTAGAGCTCTATAGCAATTTGTCCATGGGGTAACCAGTCAACAGGAGCTACATTTACTGCCTCCGCACAATTGAAACCGCAGTTAAACCCCGAATGATAAGCTCGAGGAAAAGTTAGAACAAACTCTCCAGCATTCTGAACGCATCGATAGACAGATACCTCTTCTGATTTTAGTACAGAAGGAGAAAGCTGTGTTACCTGCAAGTAACAAATTCAGAGCATGCTTAGGGCTATTAATCTAGGAGGACAGTCCTAAGCTGAAAAACAATTTTTTCATTAATTAATTTAGGATCATCTATCATAAAAATATTGAGAAACTTAAAGGTCCATTTAACCCTTCATCAAGCACCACAAGGAAGTAAGGAAGGTTTTATTCAATCTTTTTAAACACAATATATAAACAGAATGAAGTCAAGAAGTAAACTCAACAAATTTCAAAATCTCCAGAAAGATAGCCACTGAAGATAGCAAAGATGGAAGCAAAGCACAAAGAAGCAATATTGACAAAATTGGCAAACTTAGGGAATGTTTGAATTCACTTTTGCTTTTCTATTAATTTTTGGTTTCCATTTCCTATTTTTAGTCTTTACTTTGTTAAAACAAAAACAAAACCTTGTGTAATTGTTAATGTACTTGTATTCTTATTACTGATAATAATTAAATATTAGATCAAACTTAATAATTTTACAAATTGATTAAATAATTTTACTTAATCTCTTATATAATATTTATTAATAATATTACTACAAATTTTTATTATATTTTATTAAAATAAAGTTTAATAAGTAAATTTTTATTTATTTGTTAATATATTTTTTAATTATTAAAACTAAATTTATTTAAAATTTATATATTTTAAGATATTTCAATTTTATATTTATTAGATAGTTATTAAAATTAAAAATATTCTTTTAAAAAATAAAATTGAAAGTAATTAAATAATTAAGTTATATTAATCAAAATTTTTATTAGTAATTAAACCAAAAACATAATCCATAAACTTTAAAAAAAAAACAGGTTTTCTTTTTTGAATTTGAAAACGAAAACCAGAGAACCAAAATCCAAAATAGAAACAAGCAATCCCTCGAGTGTCAAAAGAAAACAGAAACCTAATAAAGGTCCTGCAGAACTAATCAACCAAACAAATTCAGGATAAGAAATTATTAAGACCAAACAAATTCAGAATAAGAAATTATTATTCTCTTATACTTCTTTTGGAACATCCAAACTTCATAACTCATAAACCCTGTAAATCACAGGGCATGTTGCTAGATTCAACTTCCCATTAGGGCTTCAATGTTTGAAATCAATGATGGCAAGGTCATAGGAAGTAAACCAGAAGACATTAAAACATTGAGTTATATAGCTTCAATCATAACTCAACCTAGAGGAAGACTGGCAGGTTAATGTAAGGTCAAAAGTTTAACTACTAATCAATCGTTAAAGCAAGCAGATTAGTTGTAAAGAGAATTCAATTATGTAAATCAAAACCAGCTGAGAACAATTAGTTACCAATACTTATCACAGATCAGAAGTGCATTCACTTTGACTTTTGCCACTTGAGAAATGACATATCCAAACAAAATTTCACTGTACAAATTGCTGTTACAAACAACTAAGATGATGGAAAATTTATGGACAAGTTACCAGCTTATGAAGCAAATCAGGTTGTTCTTCGAACAGATCAGGCAAATGCTTTCTCATAGCCTCTTCCAGTTTAATAGCATCCTTCCCAGGGACACCATACCACAATTTTGGCTCACCCCAATGCATGTAATTGAGTGAATACAAGTGATGATCTTCAACGTGCTGCTCTCAATCAAAAGGGAATACACAGGAGCATTAGCATTTATTACAGCTGCAACCATTTAAGCTCCATACATGATTGTAGACAATCAAAAGTATTATATCTGATACATTTATTTAGTCTGAAACTTGGGACATAAAGCATAGAGTAAAAAAAAAAACTCATTCACTGCTCACTGAACAGTTAATTGCAAACTGGGAACCATCTTATCATCTTCTAGTTTTTGTTTTAATAATATACATGGACATGCTACCTACACCTAATCTAAGCATAAATGACTTGCAAACACATGAAACTGACAACACCATATCACATACACACTATTTGCCACAAAATATAAATTGTTGATAGACATTGCCCATGAAAAATCAAACCACATTGTTTTCCCATCTATCCTTCTCATTTGTTTGCTATGATTGATGATTCATGTTCGTATCAAACCAAAACTTCAGTTGCAACTCACAAACACAAATACGAATTGGTCTTACCCAACAAAACGAAGAAAAGCACATTCCTATATAAAGCCATGGCACCAAAACACCAGATATGTCACCAGTTTCATAGGAAAGAACTGATCCAGGAAGCCTTGGAAAGTTATTCAAGTTCCAGCCAGATCTTTGATATCTTTCATCTGTTATAGAACCCTTTTGAGTGGGGAATTTTGGGAACCCACTGCCAAAAGCTCCAGTTTCCAGATCAGCTCCGTACAGGACCTAGAAAACACAATTTTACAGCTAACTTTGAAAGAAAGGAAAGAAAATGGTATAGAACAAAGAGAAAATTGCAAAGAGAAACATAACTAAAGACATGAACCTTTTAAACCCACAGTAATTACCTCTATTTCTTCAGTCGCTTTCTCTACTATACGCCAATATTCACCCTCAATATTTTCTACTGAAAGCTCAGATTTATTATGAAGATCTGTCATGTTACCTTCTTTGTCCACAATATTATCATTCTTACTAAAGTACTGAGCCTTGAATTCATCAGCATATTTCTGAAATGTTTTCAGGGAAAACTCCGGACCGGGTTCAAAACCAAATGTCTCAGCCTCAGAGCCTCCAGCATCTGAAGACCCATGAATATTTCCACTATCCATCCTACTCTCCGACGCCATTCTCATGCATCTTCTCCTTTTTTTCTTTGTCTGATTATACATCCCTGACATTTTTCTCATGGAATCACGATTCTGTAACTTGTCAACCCTCTGAACACGTGTCGCAAACATAGAACCCTCCCATATGTTTTTTTCCTTAAGCGGACAAGGAGGTTTCCAAGATGGAGGGGGGACAATGCGACAGATTCCATACGGTTCAGCTTTTGGCCTTATCTTGGCAATATAGTTCAATGTATCTTCAAATTCCTGAGATGATTTATATGCACATTCAAAAATCCAAATTCTCAAAGACCAAAGTAAAAAAATCTACAATCAAATAAGGGAAGGAAATCAGTTCCACTTTCTAAAATATTACAAGACAACACTAGTGTGCCTTACAGCTCAATCTCAATTTTACCTCTCCCACAAACGTAACATTGTCATGTTCCATATGTGTGTGTGTGTGTGAGTGTGTGTACATAAAACTTATGCACTGACCTGTTCAGTTGGATAGAATACAGGAGCATACTCAAGATCTGGCCTGCAACTATGTTCTGGACGCCATCTTGCTGTTACCTGAACCAAAGGATCATATAAGAAAAAATCTAAAATTCCCAAAATCACATCATGTCAGGGAGACATATGTGCTAGCCCTACTGTTCTGTCTGTACTCTCTCCAAGATATTGGTGTATTAACAACCCTGGCTTTCAGTGATAGCTATAATATAGTGGTTTATTAGTTTTATAGACAGTAGTCAGGAAATTTGAGTAAATGATAGTCATAGGAGAATCGTGCCAACGATTAAACTGAATGAAAGGCTCCCCACACTACAGATAGACACTAAAATAACCTTTTGGCAATTACTGCAGTTTGCGCAACCACGGATAACTCCTTTAGGAAGATGAGACCTTAAAATGTGATTCTGCAACATAAATGGCATGAAGTCACTATGTAAATAATAATATCAACATTTTGAAATGTATTTTGATGTTGTCAAATGCACTTAAAGATACATAGATGGTGAAGTTTATTTTCAATCATAAATGATAATAGCATATAGAAGCTAACCTGATGTGGCTTTCCAAAATCAGACTCATCCTCTGAACTGTTACACAATCGCCCATAGTTTATACAAGATCTACGACGAAGGGACCTTGTACTTTTTGTGCCACAACTGTCGGAGTCCATATCCATCTGAACTGCATGTGATTCAGAAGAACTCGCAGTAGCTGAACAACTAGTTGTATTTTGACTTTCTTGTTTCTGAACATCAAGTACTCTCTTCAAGGTGAAAGCACCGAAAGACTCAAAACCAGGAGGAACTGATGGAATATCCTCATTTTCTTCCTTCACGTGAACTCTCAGGAGCTCAGTTCCCATTAATACTGCAGAACAATATTCAACATATGTCAATGCAACTAATGGTCTGCATATTCAAGGAAAACAACGTCAAATCTTTTCACTACGGTATGACAACATGATTTGTGTTATGCATTTCTCTCAGACTTATCCTTTAGCATCAATGGACATCCATTTGTAGTTCGGCAACAATTATGCCATAAGCAGACATGTTTTGTATCACTAATGGCAAACAGATGATTAAACATTATCTACAGCATGGATGGGTAATGCAACTACAGAACTTTCAACTTTGAAAGAGAAACTGGCAGAAAAAGGGAATATGGGAAATGTTTTTCGTTCTTGGTCGACCATTCAACCATTATTTTCCGGACAAATGGGAGAAAGCCCCTAATAATTTAAGTGAAACAAAAGTAAAAATGGTTTTGCGTGGCAATACAATCCCCAAATTAGACTTCTTACTTAAGCTACACATACCCATTGATTTAGAAATATCTATGAAGGTCACCTTAACTTGAGCTGCACGAGCAGATCAACTTGCAGCCCTTAGTATATAATTAACCAAATGCATTGAAAAGCCTTTTGATCCCTACTGATATTATTGGGGTATTATTCAATTGAACCAAGTCAAATACCTAAACCTAACTCATAATCAATATCAGTAAAAGTGATCCTGACAATTTAAGAGGTCAAATCACAAACCGATCATCAATTAAGTGAAAATCGAACACTTAATCAATAGCAAAGAAGTTAACATATATAAGACATTAAAGACCCATTTCAGACAAAACCCAATAATTTTTTTAAAAAAAAGATGAAAGCTGAAGAGATCTAAACAAAATAAAAATCAGAGCTTACATGTTCCTGATCAGAAGTTTGGAATTTTCCAGTTCACTCAACAACCAGCTCAAATTTCCAGTTTGACCACACCCAGATATCAAATAAACAAATAAAAAAATTCTAATTCGATTTTTTTTAATTAAAAAAAAAGCAAATTCTAAACTTTAGAATCAGAAGATGAAACTCATTCAAAACGGGAATAAATACAAAATTTAACCAGATCTAACCTATCCCAAACCCTAACCCTAACCTTAACCCAAATAACAAACAGAAGGCAACCTAACCGTCCTCTACATCCAAAACCCAGTAAAGCAAAAAGAAAAATAAAAATATTATTTAAGAAAATGAAAACAATTATAACCACAAACCCTAATACACCAAAAAAAAAAGAAAAAAGAAAAACCACTTCCCTCTTTCAACACTGAAACATGAACCAGAAACCCAACAAGTCAATGAATTCCATGTAACCAAAAATCACCATCTTCTGTAATATATAAAACATAATGAACCAAAGAATCAAAGAGGCCAAGTGTGGATAAGGGCAAATCTGGAAGAGAGTTGTCTGCCCTAATATTTATGTTATCTTTTTGATGAGTAACATCTGGTTAGTATTACAATCTTTAATTCTAACCTAACACGAGATGGGAATCAATCAATAAAAGAAACCCAAGGCAAAATTGAAAATTATCTAGAAGCCTACACGATTCCAAGAAAATAAAATAAAACTTGTTACTTGTTACCTCACCTTTTTGTACAGCTGCTGAAATAACACATTAACATAATTGTGGAATTTTGTTGGCCTTATAATAAAAATAATAGTAAAGAAAAAGATGGTGGAGGGTAATTTGGGAAAAAAAGCAATAAAGTATAATACAATACCTCGTCAGATTACAGGAGAAAAAGCAAAGGAAAAGAGAAGTGGACGTCGCGTGGGAGTGTTGTTATTACGTGTGAGAGAGAGAGAGAGGCGATCTCGTCGAGGACCGGGTCTGGGAGAAAAAAAGAGCACAAATCTGAGGGCCACCCACCCCCGGTTTCTTCTGTTGGCCTGTTTTTGTCTTATCAGTTATCACTTTACTACTAGTATTAGTGCATATTATTATTACGTATCCGTCAAGGAATTACTGTTCAAATTTACCGACTTGATATTAACATTAAGCATTTTTATTTAAATTTTGCTACTAATTTTGCACGATTCGAAGATAATTTCTCTACTAATTAAGAATAAGATTACGTACACTAAATCTTATCAGACTCCATATTTAGCGGGATTTGTATATTAACATCTTCTGGATGATGTCTAATGTAATTATTTTATTAAAAAGGTGAAAATCAAGTAAAATATAACAAGAATTAAAAGATAAAAACTAAATAAATTGTGAAGTCCTAATTACCCGCAATAAAGATTTCCTTCGTTGGATCTAGTAAAGCAAATTGGCAATTTAAGCGTCCTCTACATATCTGTTTTATTCTATAGTTGGCCGGCATTTAATAATGTGACAACAAGCTAATGCAAGGAAGTTTGGTGCTTTAAAACAGTCTCATTGTCATTGTCCCTCAACTTTTCATTTTAATGCCCATCAGATAATATTTTCAAAAACCTTTTAAATATTATACATAAAATACCTTTTTTATTTTGAACAAATACGAATACACATTTATCAAATTACCTGTTCAAGTTATTTTGTTTCAACCTTATTCTATTAAATCTCATTTATATATTTACGTAAATATTTTTATTATGTTCTATTAAATCTTATTCGTATGGCCTCGTTTGGTTGGCACAGATTATTGATTAGAAAGGTAATATTTTTCTTAAAATTTAAATTATTATGTTTGGTTTGTTTTTTGAGTAATTAGGAAAGTAAAAACCTTTATAATTTAAGGAAAGTAGTAGCACTTTTCTTAGATTCTAAATCCCAACACTCTTGGTATTTAGATTACTTTCCTCAGGAATTTAATCTAAAAATTATACTGGTCAATTTAATCATTCCTTCTCTCTCTACTCTACGCCTTTAAAATATATAAATTTTAATTTAATAATTAAAAATATATAAAAATAAATTTTAGTTTATAAATAATAATTTTTAAATTATTTATTTTAAAAAATATTTTTATTAATAAATATTATATAAAATATTTAAATAAATTTAATTTTTGTAAGTTTTATTTAATTTATAATTATTATTAGTGATAAAAATATTTATTATTATTTTTAAAACAAAAATTAAAAATTCACAATAAATATAAAAGTTGAAATAAATAAAATAACTAATTAAAAAACTTGGGAAAAAAGGAGGGAATGA
>JANVCL010000003.1:24055234-24068017 GCA_026546855.1 Erythroxylum incrassatum | reverse complement strand
ATAATAGTAATAATAATAATAAGATAATTAATTTCGTATAATAAAATTAAATAATAATAATAATAAAGTTTAAAATTTATAATAATAATAATAATAATAACAATAATAATGATGATGATGATGATGATGAGTTTAACAATATAATTAAGAATAAAACATTTCTTATGTGGGGGAGGGGTATTTTCGACATTTCCTTATGTATTTTTTTTGTTCTTAGGACAAGAAATCTTGTACCACAGTCTTGGAAGAAACAAAAAATTTCTGTCATTGTCCTCTGAAGACGGAACAAAACTAGGTGAGGACAGCATGCAAACACTACGAGAGGCACAGAACTTTTATATCTCTATCATCCGTCTCCACCCATGAAGACGCTAACCAAACACTACGTTAGTGATCAAATTTGCTTTGTATTTATCAACTTCTCCCCTTTCGTTTAACTGTCTTATACACTCACTTTACAATAATTTTTTATCCTTTTGGAAACTTTTTCAACTCCTAAGTAATGTATCTTTCAATGGTAGCAATGTCAACGTCTATTTCCTTTCTCCATTGTGGATCTTTAACAATTTTTTATTAACAACAAAGCAACATCTATAAGTGAATCATAATTCTTTTATAATCAATCATCTATGCAAATCTTCTTCTAAGTCATTGGGGTTAATGTTTATTATGTATTTTAGTTAGTGATTGTTGCTCATTTGACACAAGGTAATGTTCTCTAAAGGTTATAGTTTTTCATATACATTTTCTCCATTAAAATTATTCGGTATTTGTTGTTTGATATTGTTTTCATCCTAAGTATAAAAGTGTTTTTCAAAAAAATCACGTCACTAACTTATATATGATTTTTCAAATAAATTTTTTCAATTTATATGATTTTTATTCCTTAAGGAAACCAAGAAAAAAACATTTTATCATTTGTTTATCAAGCTTTCTCCCATTTTAATATAAAATAACATATGCAATACAACCAAACATTCTAAAGTATAATATTTGGTCCTCATTAATTTTAAGCTTCTTTGATATTCATGTTCTTAACGACAAATATGGGGCTTTTAGTATATGAATGCTTCAATTGACTTCATTATTGGAAAATCTTATATGGATCTAAATTCTTTATAAACCATGTCCAAGAATGTACGATTCTTCCTTTTTAAACATTATCACAACATATAAGTTGTTGTAAGTTATTTTTGAATTCCATGTTGCTTTAAAAAATTTACAATTTTTTTTGTACGATGATCACTATAGAGATTCTTTATAGGTGTTCTGGCTTCTTTTTTAACCATCACATTGAAGTCTTTAAAAGTTAAAAATTTTATATTATTTTGACCATAATCATTAATAAATGTTAAAAGAATAACGTTTATTTGTATTTGGTATCAAATTAATGAGTCCATATAAGTAGGAGTGAACCAAATTCAAACAATTTCTTGACTCTTCATTATTTTCCTTAAAAAAAGTATCTCAATGGTGTTTGCTAAAAAAAAATTCTTCACAAATTGAGGAGTACTTTCAATTTGCAATTGACTAATCAGTATGTTCTTTTGTCACAACATTTTAAGGCAAGAAAAATTTAAACTCCTATAGAAAAAAATGCCATAACCATACCTTATCCTTTAGTCTTATGACTAAATATGATTGAGTGGTGTTGTTGAGATATAAAGGAAACATATGATATGTTTTCTTGTTATGTTGAAAAATTAAGCCTCATTTCTCATCTTGGATGTGACAAACTCTACTTTTGATGGAAATCTCATATCTCTTATCTTGAATTTAACTAAAATTCATCATTGATTTTCATATTTCAAACAAAAAATACTTTAGAAATAATTTGGTAAGGATTCTTCTTGCTGTGGGTTTTCATATTGCTTTTGTCTATGAAAGCAACTTCATAATGTTGTGAGCTAACATCAAAAGTATGACATCCAAACTTATCTTCACACATAATTGTCGTTGCTAATATAAAAATATTACAACTTTTGATGAACTTCTTCCTGCACATAACAAGTCATCAGAAGAAAAATTATTCCTCTTTCTTTGCAAAATTGATTTCAAATTGTGATTGCTATTGATATTTATTCTACATTTAGACTTATAATAGCCATATATGTGGCATTTGAAACATTCAACATTCAACTTTTCTATAAACTTTGTTTTGTTAATTATTGATACTAAAATTTTGTCTAAATTCTTTACATTTAGTTTTTATTTGAAGAGTTTTATTGTCATATAATGTCAATCCAATCATTCACTTAATTTCCAGTCAATACCATATTAATTTTAATTTCAACTATTATATAGATGTGTTCTATCAATTCTAATTTAAATTTTACTATTCAACTTTGATTGCACGTGATCACATCTATCTTATTTTGATTTGTATCAAAATACATTTCATTATGTTATATTTGTTTTAGAATTAGTCTAGTTTGATTATATACATTTTATTATATCTAATTTGTGTCAAAGTTTCATTGCGTTACACTTAATTGTATCTATTTATTTTTATTTTCTTTTAATTATTATTAATTAGTACTGCTTATATTTTAATTAGAGATAATTAACTTTAATTATTTTTATTTATTCATTGATAAGAAAAAAAACGCAAACGGTGATTGGATTGATGATAAAATAGAATCCTTGGTCCTGAACAGTGATTCGATTGATGATAAAGAAAGAGAATTCTCATTACAAGAATAAGAAGGGGTCGTTCGGGCGTATTTAAATAGATACTATGTTTACATATGGATTCCTCCGTCGTTCCATTCCATTTAGGATTAGGAATGGGCGTACTCGGACCTGTTTTTTTGCATATATATCTCCTTATTTGAGGCCCTATTCTATTCACCTCTTTAGGCTTCTATTGAATCGAGAAATGGGTTTATGACATATCAATTTTGAATGGGTATCTTGATATTAATATTGATTTTAAATTTGGATTAAATAATTTTATTACTATTGGGTTCTAAAAAACAAAAAAGAATTAACAAAAGAGATTAAAAGGACAAACAACCATGCACCAAATGAAAAGGAAAAAGGACAGGAAAATGTAAATAGGAAGAGAGATAACAAAAGAATGCCATTAAAAGAGAGGAATGGGGGAAAAGTCGAACAAATGAACAACTAAGAAGGACTTAAATATAATAACTAAGTGAAAGAGAGAGAAAAAACAAACAACCTGGAGAGAATATAAATAAGTTAGGGGAGAAAGAGAAATGGGTGATAGAAAATGAAAATAGCTTAAAGAGAGAATAAATAATGGCTCACAAAAAAGAGCACAGATGTAACACAATGAAAATATAAGTGGGTAGTCTTGAATCTCAATAATTTCTCCATTTATATTAGCATGCATCATAACTATGTTGTTGGAAGCATCCATATATGAAGATGCCTTTAGACACTTGATTGTAATTTGTTTTTCAAAGGATGACCCTAATTATATGGGCATTTACTAATAGACATGAGCATTCCTAGTCTTTCATCGATAAGGAACTCTCATTATGGACTTGCATTTGATCATGAATTTGAGATTAAAGGTCTTATCATAACCAAAGAGAAAAGGGGTTATAAGTCATGGATAAAGCATATGTTGGTTTATGCCCTACAACTAATTGAGTAGTTATAGTTTTAGTGATATAATTATTTGAAAGAACTCTTTATTTTATACATGTTTAAATGTATATGATAAAGTCCATGAGATAAATATACATTGTAATTGAAATTATGATGCGATCATAATTATGAGAATCATATTGCATTTGTATATTATCCGTAAATTGTTCTTAATCATTGTTCTATTAAGATTAGACATTAATAAAGTATAAAAAGATTAGCACATGTTATGCTTCTTCCTTATAAAGTAAGTAATCGATCTCATAGACTAAACTAATTAGATACCTAAACAAACGTGTTAGTATTTGTTAAAGAACAAGTTAACTTAACTAACCCTACATGAGAATTCCATTTGGAACATTACGACATCTGTGAAAATTCTCATAATGATAATTGTAAAAGTGATCTTTTGACTTGAGATCTCTAAAATATCTTATATAAGGATTGTTATATTTTGATATTACTTATGACGTATTTTAGTTAAGGATAACTCTACTAATAATCATTGGATATAGCATGAATTATATGGAGTTAGTTGAGTGATAAATATAGGATTCATTACCCTAAAGTGATTAAGGAGAATGTTCCATTGTTTTCACCTAGTATTGATTCAAAAAGTCTTTTATCAAGGTGGAGTGAAACTTTGAAAATAGTTCAAATGTCATTAATAAAATCAATTATTAATAGTTGAAAACTTATATGATTAGACTCAAATATAGTAGACATTAATTTGTTTCTATGTCTAATCGAAATATTGTGTGATGAAAAGAATGCTATAAAGACAAATTATGAATGGAAAGGTCAATCAAAACCTTTTTGATAGTCCTATTTTTATATTGTCATTATACGTTGCTAGACATTAATCTTGATCTATAGATAAAAATTATTTAATTAGATAACTAAATATAAATTTAAATAAGTTTAATTTATCCAATCCTAAATATAATTTAAGGTTATTTATATCTATTGCCAATATATGTAGGAATCAAATGGTTCACTCATAAAGAACGATTGAAGAGAGAAGAATGTATTTTAATTAAGTTGAGCTTGATTGTAAAGTTTGAGAAACTTTAGGATTAAATACAAAATATATTAAATAAATAAGGAGCATATGAGATATTGGATCTTATTTGGGCCAAATCTATATTTAATTAAAAATAATTAGAATTTTATTTTAATTAAATTACTAAAAGGTCCAAATCCTATTATAAATAGGTTCATGCTTTAAAGAAACTACGACTTTTTGCTTACCTTCTATGTACCACTTGCAGAGTTTTCTCAACTTGTTCACATGAATACTATTAGAGGCAGGATATATATACATCTACAATAGTTGTGATAAACCAATATTAGAAACAGTTCAAGGAAAATGATATGAAAGAGGATCAAGCTACATAATAAGATATAATTTACGTATATTTTTTGTATTTTTATGCCTTAATCATGTTAAAGAATTTTAAACTAGTATTAAATTTTGGAAAATCAAACAAAAAAGTTTTTTTCTTATTCTAATGCGCATGGGGATTAGATCTTGCATTGATTTTTCAATAGTAGTATCAGAGCATTATTTAATTCTATAACTTGATTAAAGTTTTGTGGTTGTTATTAAATAAGTATAGAACTATTTATACAAAAGTTACAAATCCTAACTCTTAGTTAGATTAAATCTAAAACTTAACACGAAAATCAAATTGGATTGAATAATAATTTAAAAAGTTCATATTAAAGCATTAAAGCTCTCTCAATCACAATATATGAAAAGTTTAGAATATATTTTAGAGATTCTGAATTATAAAAATTTTGATTTTTGAAACCCATATGGATAATTTTTTGCCTTTACAAGATTGTAAATCTCTTATTAGCAACACTAAATGTTTTTGGTTTTGAGTTTATGATTGTTATCATAACGTTAAGTTTTCTACATTAAGGAGCCTAGGGATAGGATGCTTGAGTTGTGATGGAGGAGACCAAAGCTAGGAGAAGACTGATGCATGTTTGAAGATGAAGGACGGTGTTTGGATACAAGGATATGGTCACTTGGGGTCAAAATAAGTATTGGATTGTTTGCTTAAAAGGTTAATGTAACCTAAACCGATAATAATGTTTGTTTGGCCATTAAGCGAGTGGGACCCATAGTATAAATCGTTGTAATCAAATCTAAAGCAATCCTAAAATTAGGGTAAACCAATTTTATAGCCAAACAAAATTTAAAATAGTTTAATATTTAATATTAATTCTAAAATTATTTTTAAAAAAATTGATTTAGAATAATAATTAGATTGATTTTCAATTTAAATTTTAGAAAAGATGTTTTCTAGAATTAGAATTAATTATGATTTAATTTAATTTAATTTAATTAATTTGAATCTTTAATAATAAGAAATAAGCAATTAAGAAATATTTGATGTGTTGATAAATGTCAATCTTAATCTACGTCTATAAATTATTTAGGATTAAATTCATAATACCTCCTAGGCTTTAACAAATTGTCACATTAGTCCCTTATTTTAAAAATATCAAATACCATCTATATGTCTTAGCTAATATATTGTTTGTCCTCCCTATTGTTAAGTTTCCATTAAAAATCCTATTTATACACGCAAAAATGATGTTGTTTTGAAGTTTGGGGATCCAACAAATTTTACCCAATTGATGGTTTAGAATATTATCAATGTACTCCTTGACTTTTAAAAATTATCAATAACCACTATAGTTTTTTAAAATAACGTTATTTGTATTTATATAAATAGGGTCTTAATGACAACTTGATGGTAGGAGATAGAAGATATATTAACTGAAACACAAGGATGGTATTTATAATTTTTTAAAAATGAGGACCTATTGTAGTAGTTTCTTAAACCTTAAAGGGAATTTCTACTTCCTTGTGGCTGGATCCTTGGCATCCAAGCGGCTTCTTACTGAATCATTCTACTCCTAGGTTGATTAATGGGTCTGGACTTCCTTTGAGTGCTAGAGTATCGACTGTAATAAAAGAAAATGGTTGGTGTTGGCAGGAGTTACCAGAGGGACTCAGTCATTTGGTTCCTCTTACCTATCCTCCCGATAATTCAAGAGAGGATACTTTAGAATGGTTAGCGTGTACTACAAAACAATATACAAATGCTTCTGCTTATACCTGTTTAAGGCCCCCAGTTCCTACAGTCCCCTGGTACAAACTTGTTTGGCATAACCTCAGTAGTCCGAGGTACTCCTTCATTTTATGGTTAGTGTTTTTAGATCAATTGCCAAACAGGGATAAATTACAATATCTGCATACTCCTAATAGGTGTTCCTTGTGTCTAGCTGACTTTGAAACTATTGACCACTTATTCTTTGAGTGTCCTTTTTCTAAAACAATTTGGTTTCAAAGCCTTAGCCATTTTCATATTCACGTACCTCCTCTTATAAATTTTCAATCCATCTTATTATGGTTCTCCCAGCCAACCTCCACCAGAACCTGTGACATTAACTCTTTCCTTATTATTCTTGCTGTTACTGTCTATAACCTGTGGGCTGAAAGGAATAGTTGGACCTTTAAAGAAGAAGCCATGGATGAACGGAACCTCTCTATGCTTGTGAACTTTCAAGTTATGGAGCACCTCAGCTTAAACACTGAGAGAAGGTAATACTACTTGTGTTTAATTTTATATCTAATGTTTTCTTTGTCAGTGATGCAGCCAGGAGTTAGTTCAGTTCTCATAGGGCATTCAGACTATGTTGTCCTACACATGAAGGGCAGCCTTGTATTTCTATCATGCGTGGGTCAAGGTTCCAATTTACCGGCTTTGCACGAGGCATAGGAAATCTAGATCTTTTCGTTCAACAGAGAGTAACCAATTTCAAGCGCCATTGAGAGTGCTTCTAGAATGGGGTTGCTTATTTTTGTTAGTTGACAGATTTGTTAGACTTTAGTTCTTTTGGGTGGCACATTAAGAGGGTATGTTGATTGAGTTTGTTTTTGGATTTAGGGTATTGGGCAGTGGTGAGCATACCTATAGCTTTTTTGTGTTAAGAGATTTTGGGCTCGAAATCTTTAGACTCTAAATATCTTCTTCATTTTATATAAATTTATTCTGATTTATAAAAAATGAAATTATAATGAGATTATAATTATGAGATTTATATTGCATTTATGTATTTTTCCTAAATGTTCCTAGTTATTATTCTATTATTATTAGACATTAATAGAACATAAAAAGACTAGCACACGTTTTGTTTTTCCTTATGAAGGAAGTAGTCGATCTCATAAGCTAAAGTATAGAGATACTTAAACAAACATATGGGTGCTTGCTAGAGAATAAGTTCACTGAACAGACTCGATATGAGAAATTCATTTGGTACATTACTTATATGTCTATGGAATTCTCATTGTGATGATTATATAAGTGATCCTTTGACTTAAGACCATCAAAGTTATCTTGTATGGAGATTGTTATGTCTTGATATTACTTATGATCTATTTAATCATAAGTCTATTAATCGATAGTCATTGGATATATCATGAACTATATGGAGATACTTGAGTGACCAAGATAGGATTCATCACCCTAAAGTAATTAGGGAGAATGTTTCATTGTTCTCGATTAGTATTAATTCAAGAAATCCTTGGCCAAGGTGAAATGATGCTTTGTAAATAGTTTACAAATGTCATTAATTGAATTGATAGCTAATGGCGAAGAACTAATATGATTAGACTCAAAATAGAGTAGACATTAATTTCATATTCTATGTATAATCGAAACATTGTATGATGAAAGGATTGAATTATACAAAAAAATTATGCACAAAAAGTTATTCAAAACTACTTGACATTCCTAAATATTTGGGTGGACATGATGCGTTGCTAGACGCTGATCTTGATCTATGATTATAAATTGTTTAATTAGATAATTAAAGATAAATTAAAAGGAGTTTTAATTTATATTAATTAGATTTTATAATCATTGCCAACATATTTGGGAACCTAATGGGTCTCACATATGGAATGGGTTGAAGAGAGCAAAGGACTTGATTGTAAAGTTTGAAAACCTTTATGAATAAATATGAGATATTTAATAAATAAGAATCAATATGAGATATTAAATTTTATATGGGCATAATTGGTATTTAATCAGAATTATTTGTAATTCTAATTAAAGTTTAATTGAAATTAGAATTTTAATTTCAATTAAATTACTAAAATGTTCGAAGCTTATTATAAATAGACTTAAGCTCTATGAAGCTAACACTTCTTGCTTAACCCTCTTTGTAAAAGTTATAGAGTTCTCTCAACCTATTCTGTGGATACCGTTAGAGGTTAGAGGTTAGACACTTGTGCGGCTATAGTGGTTGAGACGGATCAGTTTCGGGAACAGTTCAAGGGATAATATAAGACAAAGATTAAGCTTCAGAATAAGGTACAAATTAAATTTTCTCTTTATTATAATTTATGATGATCATTTTATAGAATTAAATAGATCTTGGTTTTCGGGAAAACAAAAATCTTGAAAAAGTTTGGTGATTATTCTGCTGCGGTTGGGATTGGATCTCAACCCAATTTCCCAACACCTATATGTGGGAGCAACCGGGCATGTAAAAATCAACCTCAAGGTGCACCATACTAGAGCTATTACAATTCACAATGAAGCAACTTTTACGCTTATGGATGGAATGATTATGCTCTAGCTGAATATTTACAATACACCAAACACCCTAAATTAAGTAGCCAACTCTAGAAGATATTATGGTCGACTTTATTCAATAATGAGTTATGAGGCATCAAGAAGCAGAGGCTCGTATACAAAATATGGTTAATCGGGTCAACCAGATCGAGAAGATAATATCTGATGAGATACGAGGGAGTTTGGCTAATCCTATCGAAACAGGTCCTAAAGAACATGAAATGGCAATCGCCTTTGGAAACAAGCTTCCAGAAGAGGACTACGAAGAAGAGGCCTCTATCCAAGAAGAGGAAGTAAAGACGTGGCAGGAGGTAATTGAAGAAGATGAGCTAGGAACCTTTTTCTAGGAAAGAGGAGAATAAGAGTGGATAAGGGTGGTTGGGGAGGAACTAGTGGAGGAATCAAATAAGGAAACTACTGATGAGTCATCGGTAGCCACATTAAGTATGAAAGGTTCTTACCTCCTCTAAGGCAAACTATTTGAGCGAATCAACAATTTAAGGAGTTTTGCTATCTCTAATTGTGTTAACCGTTTATCATTAAAAAGCACATTAATGGAATCCATTAGTGTTATTATTGTAATCAATTATGTTATTATGATAATCTTGAAGCATGTGGCTTACTTATAAGCATCTCACTTATAATATATACTTATACTATGTATAATGTACAATTTTAAGTGTGAGGAAGGGATTGAAAATTTTCATGATTTTCTTAAGCTTATTATAATCATGGTTATACACTGTTATGAACTGATACTCTAACTAATTGAAATCTGTCTATCAATACTGTATTTTATTAGTGAATATTGATTTGAATTAATATGTAAAAGGATAAGAGTTAGAATAAAATTACTTTTATAAGTCATATTTTTATGAATCATTGAGATAGTCAAATTGAATGATATTGCATATTATTTACAAATATATACTCGTCTTTTTTGTGAGCTTTTCAGCCTAAAAGTGAAATTTTCAAAATTTTTAAGCTCATTTATTTCTTTCATGTGTGTTATCATGCATAGTGGAATAATTTTATAACTTGCTTTCATTATATATATTGAGATCAAATTTCTTAAATTAGAATCACTAAAGTGATAAAGCCACTTAGATTAAACAATTTGTTTTAGCCTATTTCTTTGATAATTACCTTACCTAAAATCTATCTTTAGGAATAACCAATTTTGAACCTTAGTCTTTTTCATTGATATTATCCTTTATCCTATTTTTCTTTGAAGCTTTTGTATTGTTTGTAATCCCTGAAGGTTATTTACATTATTTACTTGTTTGAAACTTAAAAATTTGAAAGGTCCAATATCTCTTTAATATTGGTACATGATGAATGCTCGAAAACTATTTTGATTAAAAAAATGAGCATAGAAAAAGAAAAGAAGAAAACATATATAGTACCATTTGTTTTATAATGAATGGACCTATGTGTATTGAGAATAACTATCATGTAATGTCTCTTTAGTAAATTTCCTTCAATTCAACACTTTTTATTATTATTATCCCAGTCTTACCTTACCTAAGTCCCATTAAAACCCTATAAAGAGCTTTTGATTTTTATTTCTATTTTACATATGTGGTAGAAATTTGATAATACTGCAAGCCTATGACAAGAGTTCTATTACGCATTGATTTGAGAGTTTTGATAGTTTTCACCCTAAACACTTGAGCACATAAAGTGAAATCTTGGTGAGGGTGTAAAGGTTTATGCTTTTGATTCAATGTAATTGTTGATGTGATTACTAATTAATGTCAACTTATGAAGTTATTATGAAGATAACTCGACTCCAATTCTATATTAATTTGATTAATATGATATGATGATTTATAGTATGAATGGATAGGTTAAGATTAAAGAATAATAGATGTTGTAAGATTTATAATTTTGATTATGATTTACTTGAGGACAAGTAAAAGCTTAAGTATGGAGATGTTTGATAGATGCATATTTGACTATATTTATACAGCCATATTTGATGAATTTTTCTTGATATTTTATACTTTTATTGCATATGTGATACTTAATTTGCTCCAAGTGCATTTATAGGTTATAATTGCTTTCATAGACCAAAAAGAGAGGCATTCAGGTAAAATTATGGCATAAAATGAAGATTTGAAGCGATTTGGAGATACACGGTCATGTATATGGCCGTGTAAGTCTCTCAAAATGTGTAAAGTTACAATTTTAAGCATTTTTTAAGTTACACTATTTGATACACGACTATGTATCAAATAGTGTATCTTCTAGAAATCCTAAATTTTGTTACAAAAGCACGTAGTGGAGGCAAAAGAGAGAAGCAGACTTTTGGAGATGATTCCAGATGTGGAGAACGTCCAAAGGGGATGATATTGCTCTAGGAATATCGAAAATGTGAAGAAATCATCGAAATTAAAGATCAAACCTCTACCTTTCAAGAACATTTGATAGGAGATAAAGGGAGATTTAGAATTATGAATTCTTTGTTTTCTATTTATTTTTCTTCCAGTTTATGTTTGATTTCGTTTTCTATTATGTGTAACGAAACATCTTTAGTGTCTAAGTGAGATCAACCCTAGTTTATGTTATAACATGTATTAATTCTTTTATTTAATGCAATTGTTTTGATTGATCTATTGTGATTCAATTATGTGTTTATTATATGTTCTAATAGATTTGAAATATTAGTACATAATCCGATTTCATAACATAGAGATTGAGAAATCCTATGTATGAATAGATCTACCATAATTGAAGGAGTTGATTGCAAACCTAAAGATAGATTGACATAAATCCTATAGATTAGAGTGAAATTTAATAATAAAATTCAAAAATCGATAAAACAATCTTAGTGCCTTTAATCTGAATAATATCGGTTGATAATTCTAAGATTTGTTGTTAGTAGTCTCAAGTAAGTTATTCACTTATGATATGAATTTCCACAGTCCAATAGTCAATAAAACAATTGCATAATAAAAGGTCAATTATTTCAGGGTTTTAGGGGATTAATCACCTACACGCTAATTCTTGATATTGATTGTGCTTTAAGTGATTTCTTTTGTCTTTGTGTTCAATATTGCTGCTTACCTTATTTTAATTGTTCAAGTTTTAATTTTCTTTATATAAATCCAAAATCAATCCTTAGGTAAGATAATGACACGACCCGACTTTTTAGGCCGTGTTGGCACTAAAGAATGGGTAGGCTTAATGCCACCAAAACCCGTAGTAAGCCCAACTTTTCTATATTCTACTAAAACTTCGGCATGACCCATTCATTTATGATAAATCCTTATACCTGCTTAATAGGTTGTAAGAAGTAAGGATCCAAATCTACTATTCTCACATACAACATCTACTTATCAACAACTAATCTATGACCATCTCAAATCATCAACCGACATCATTCTCAATAACATAGTATATCCATACATGTTTTATGTACATAAGACTATGACAAACCCATGGAGCAACTATGAGCATCTGCAACTAACATCATGCTAAAACATACATCGCTGAGTTTCCAGCC
>JANVCL010000003.1:24000965-24031931 GCA_026546855.1 Erythroxylum incrassatum | reverse complement strand
TAAATTTCATCGAGAACTTACTTGTATTTAATTAAAATTAAAAATTTGTTTTAATTAAAAATAAAAATATTTCAATTAAATTATTATGATGTTTCAAATTGTATTACAATTGCATGTGCACTTTATACTTCTACGTGCCTATTCATATCAATTTGTAGAATTTATCTAATTATTCATATAGATATTATTAGAGGTAAAAACACTTTAAATTCAATCTGAAATAGATATTATTATAACCTCTGTTATAAATCAATTATTGGCCAAAAGCATAAATTCAATCTCAAAGTTTTTAATAGAATACAACTTAAAAATTAATGAATGTTTCAAAGCGTTTAATTTTAATTTTTTTCTTAATGTTGATTGCAGGTAAATATGTTGCTAAACATCCTTTCAAACTACTTGAGAACAATTGGAAGGAAAGAACAGAAGAGATGTTGATGCATTTGAAAGAGAGGTACGCTTATCTGCAACACTGCATCCTTATTGTCTTGTGAACTTGCTCATGTCATGATCAAATATTCTTTCGTGACCTCTGCAAAACAACAATCAGAAGGAAAAAGAAAACTGAAACCTGCGATGAAGACCATATTGCCAAATTGGCTTGAAAATGATCAATAGAATTTTGTTCTCTCCCGTTGTAGTAAATGAAAGCTCTTGTACACTGGAAATTAACATACGACTGATATCGTACCTTTGCAGTTTTATGTACGGTAACTTTTGCTTTCTGTTCCCTACAGCTCTAAACTCTAACATTAAGTGTTAATATTTCTTTGTCCTTTTATGAAATAAAGCCAGAAAGGAATGGAAAAAGTTTGCATCTCTTACTTGAATGTATACACACTGTTCATTTGAACAGCATAAAAATCACATTGTAGCTAACAACTTTCTGGTAATTGTCAAACACACGGTATGTTCAACGTTACATATCCAGTCCCATATGCTTTAAGCTGATTGGAAATGATGGGATTGACGTCATTGACTGTCCAATATAGGTATGCCGGATGAGGGAAAATTCTCATATCCGATTGGTGGAATGAAAGGAAAGCAAACATGGGGAGGCTAATAGGATGGCACAATCCGGGAAACGAATGAAGACACGTCTCTTTTGGGAGTTCAAGTTCAAGGCTGGCTTGCAGTACGTCTCGCGTGTCTACTATTTCACCAAGGCATCTTAAAAGTGAATCGTATTCTATAAATATGATATCTATCTAGTATAATGTATGAAATATATGACAAAGGTAGAATCTTAGTCTTTTTTATTGATGGGTCATGCCATATAGGCCCAAGTCGTACTTGGAAATGACAAAAGTCTTCAAGCCATTTTGCAAGGTATTTTTGTGTTTCAAATGTGAACATACAGAAGACAAAAGAAGCAATGATGCCAAGGTCCACAATTCTTGGAAGTAAATGACAAATCTGAGACAGAACGAAGCATGAAAGATCCTCGGCATTTGCAATTGGAACAGATCATGTTACCCTCCCAAGGTATCTAAATGTCTATGCATTTCAGCATTAATAAGCAACAGAATCAGAAATTGCATCCCCACCTTGCGGTTTCTCTCTATCTAATCTTTCTCAATTTCCCGGTAAGGCTATTATACCAACAATACAGATATCAACCAAGATTAAGAATCCAAAGGCAGTTTTGAGACCATTAACGTTCTTCTTACAATTGCTCATTCGCAACAAAATTCTACACCATTTCATTCCAGAATAGGGCACATACAATGTTCAAACTTCCAGTTCAAAGCCGTACGTATAATGTTTGCTTAAGAATTCAATTGAAAGCAAGCAGAACTGCTGACTATAGACCCCAGAATATTGGGATGTGCATTTAACACCAAAAATTTCACTGGAAACAATGCAAGAAGGAAAGAACAATAATCTCACATTGTCCGCAAAAATCCACGAACTTCAATCAGAAAGTTGTTTACATTCTTTCTGAATCTTTGGTAATTCATACGATCAAGAGCAGAAGATAGCTGATTGGAGCTCATCAAGGACTGGAAAGCATTTGCTAGTCTTGACCTGAATGTAGGATTTGCCTGCCTCTGTATCAACTCATTAGCTAATTTCTGCAAAAGAAAATCAGGCATAAATAAATCCTTCAAAATCCATCCATCGATAACAAAGTATGCAGGAGCACCCTGCCGGGTGCAGGTTGGGAGCAATTCTGAGAGACACAGCATTGCTTTTAAGTTTTCAATGTCTTCAATTATTTCTGAGTGACATAGTCGATTTACGTGAAGAGGTAGGCATGCTCCAATGGAGTGTCACGACGCTACAACTCCACACAGATTACCATCAAACTTAAGTCATCAATGACCTTGACCACTTGAAGCACAACCAGAAAACTGCCCCTCCAAGTTATGCAATACGTTTAGAGAGCTATTTCGTAATACATGTCTTTTATTCTTGTGTCTAAATAAATAACAGAAGTGATGAGAATATTAATAACACGTGATTCTTTGAGCACCAATTTGATTCTCATTTTCTTAACTAAAAACCTACTCAACGCTACTGGGTGAGTGGCAGAATCATAACAATACTGCAAAAGCTCACAAAAATTACCTGGAATACAACTTGTTCACAAAGAATCAAGGGGAAAAGGGCATCTGCTGCAGGACTGACCAGATCACGACTGTAAGCAAAAAGAAATGACCTTAAGAGTAAGATAACATAAATGGCAGTAGCGGTAAAAGGAGAATCAACATATAAAAAGATCAATTATATGAAGCTCAATATTGGTAACAAGGAAATTCACTCCAGGAAAAAGATCAATTACCTGTAATCATCAAAAAGAAGTAACTGCAGTAGCAACTTAAGGAAGCGACAAAAAACACCTTCCTGCAAATTGCCATGAGTGTCTTCAACACCAGTAGCATGTGCACCTAATCCTATCCTGCCAGCACCTGTCTCCTTGAAGTGGTAACAGGCAAGAGCTTTTAGAGCTTTTAGGCACATATTAACTACTTCTGTGTCCTGTACCATAAAAGTGCAATGCAAAAATAGATTAGCCACAATTCTCAAGGATCCAAACATACATATTACATAGAGATTCTACCAAATTCTTGCCTTTAAAAAGCATATTAAAAGGATGCATACACTTGGATTCAAGTTTTTTGTTCAATAAAAAACAATCACACAAACACAGAAGCTGCAATGAGCATACTCGCTTCAGTTTATGCATGGATAATTTCTTCCAAGTAAGGGATTTACAGAACATTCAGTATTTCTAAGAGGAAAATAGACAGAGAGAATAAGGATAGCCATCTACCTGATGATGAAGACCATGGTCTAAAGTTCCCAGAACATGAGCAAAAGCTTCATGACTTAGTTGTGCTAGTGTTTCAGGATAAACCTCCAACATATGCGATAGCAATGAGAAGTACTGGAGAATCACAGCCTAATTATCAATTTCACATAGATAAATATAAGCATTTTGTCTCATTTAAAATAGAGAAGCTCTTACATCGTGGCAAAGCTTGGGGTATTTTAGTAGCTCCAAAGAAATATGGGGGGTAACTATATGAAGACCAAAGTAAATGACCTGCAGAATAAGTAAGTATTTCAGTAGCTCCAAAGAAATAAGAGGGGTAAATATATGAAGACTGAAGTAAATGACCTGCAGAATAAGTATATTAGAAACCAATTAACTGATCTATGTATGCACATTTTACAACAAATTTACCTCGGAGATATTTGTGCCCTGTGCCTCTATAGAATCTGATGAGAAATCAACCTGAAATAGATATTGTTATTCAATATGCTACAGAACAGTCAACACATCATTTGCACTGCAAATGGAGGAAATGGTACCAGATCTTTTGAACAAAGGTTTGAAAGAAGTTGAAGAAGAGCCCGTAAGTCCTTGTACTTCTCAGTTTTCGCCTCACTCAGTAAGCTGCTAGAAAGACTTAATGATATCTGGAGGAACAGTGAAAAAAGTTATATCAAGGACAGGAGTGATTTTTAAGTGACACAACTGACTGGGCCCCATCAATACGCTAGACTCTGTAACCTGGATTATAATGACAAGAAGCCACTAATGATGCAGGTATTAGAACATGAGATTTCAAGTCCTCCTAGTGCAGAAAACTTGCCTTGCCAATATTGTGGGATGAGTAAAGCTGAAGCAAGCTCATGCAGAACTTAATAACTGCAGCAGTTTCTTCAGCCTCTAGGTAGGAAATTTGCCCATCCACCCAATTGACAACAAATTTAAGCAGCAGATAAACAACTGCAGACTAAGCAATTTCAAATGATTAGTATTTAAAAAATAATCAGTCTATTATATACCGAAAAACTAGCTACAAGCAACAATTAGAAAGTAAAATTAAAATTTCAAAACAGTTGAATCTGGCCCAAAATGCTTAAATCAGTAAAATTGTTCTCACTGATTCCTTGTAGACAACAAGAAAGCAGTGTATGACAACTTTTTTCAAAAGGAACAAGAATGTTACCGTCAATATTACTCTTAATGACGCCTCATGTGAGAGACCAATTAATCATCATGCAACTCTGAATTTTCAGACATTAAAGCATGTGAAACTAACGTTGAAAGTTGGGGAATAGGGTCATTGGTTTCAAGTTAATGTTTTAAAAGTAAATTTACCAATGATAGAGTTTATAATATGTTGTGGTACCTCATGTTTGTAGACTTCAAGAAGAGTTAGAATAGGATTCATAACAGAAAATCCCATCTCACAAAGAGCCCTCTGAGTTCGAGGTTCTGTGGCACTGGCAGCTCCACGTAGCCGTTCCAATAAGCAACTCACCTACAATATTTGCTCTATGTTACAATGGTAAAACAACAACTGAAGTTAATCAAATGATATAAAGCTTCATATCCTTACCGATAGAATGACACCTGGCTGTTGTGCAACATGTTTGAGGTCACTCTTGTTAGTCAATTCCAGAAGATACTTTGTCATATCCGCCATGAGATCCCTTACGTACCTTTATCAGAAGTAAGGACACATTAGACTGGAAAAGCTGGAATGACGAGGAAAATTCAACAGACTCACTGATTGGATGCCTCTGAATTTCTCATTCCATACGCCGAAATAACAAGGGTTTCAGCCAATGAACGCTGAGATATAATGATAAAATTATGGTCAAAACACCAGCAAAGAAAAAAAATGATATGCCACATGTTTTAAATCGCTACCTGATTAGCAGAATTCAACAAGAACAATGCTTTTTGATTGGCAAAAGCATTTGTTAGTCCACGCCATGAATCCTGTATAAAAATATCCAAAAGGAAAAGTCTTACATAAACTTCTCTGGAAGATACCTTTGTGAAACAATTTTTTGTCCATCTTGACTCAAGAATCTGAGGAATAGGAGGAGATTTCTTTGACAAAAACAAGAATGTCACCATTCTACATGGATCATGAAAGTTAGATACAGTATAAAGAGAAACCAGGATAGAAAACCCTAACATTGAAATGAACCATAAATGATAATGGTGAAGTAATCATAGAAAAGAAAAAGTATGCTACTGACCAGTTCAACAAGGTGAATACAAACATTTTTTCGTCGCACAAGAGCATGAAGTAATTGGTAGCACGTGAGTGCCTATCAAGCAAGAAAAAACAGGAAAGCTGTAACACCTTTTCAAAGACCAAAAATTGAGAACAGAGATTGAATTCAACATTGTAATTGAGAGGCAGGATTATTTTTCCCTCTGATCAGCACCTTAAATAAATAATAATGTTGGTGAAATTTGTAGAGACTATAAATAATTGTGAATGCCATTTCAAAAGAGGTAATATGCGATGCAAAATGAACTGAATAATTGAGATAAGAACATCAAGATGAATGCATCTGCAATAAAATCATTTGAACTACTTGTTACGTCAACATTATACTTTCCCAGAGAAAATAGTTCGTTTCTTTGAAACTGCCTGATCCAAATGAATGCCATGCAAGCCTGATGCAACATCCATTTCAGGCCCATGATGAAGATGAAGATGTGATGTGTATGGAAGTTAGAAACAGGAAACAAGAAATAAACAAGAATCTAATATGGAATAGTCCTATAATCTGTACCTGCAAATCTTTTTCCCCAGGATATGACACGAGTGTTGTCACTGAGATACGAACAATAATGTCAAGCACAACTTTTCCTTGGTTGTGCTCTCCAAAAAAGCTGAGCAAAGCTTTTCTAGATTGCAACTGCCGAAACTGAGCCTCATGACCTTGTCCAGAACAGAAATTAATATCTCCGAATTCTTCGGCCAGTAGATAGGTATGAGACCATCTGGCAAGAAACCATACAACAGCCTACAAAGGATGTGAACTCACAAAAGAGGTACAAGTACTAGGGCCAGGTAAAATATAATGAAACTTCCATAAAATCAAAATATAAGAAGTAAACCTAAACATATTAAATAATAGAAAATTAAGAAAAAATCTAATTACCATTAAAAAGCATATTAATCAAGAAATAGTTGTTTTTCACACAGTTAAGGAAATGTAAAAGACATCTTAATCAAGACCATGCATAATCTTCCATGTAGATAGCAATGACATGTATAGTCTCAATAACATGGCAAAATGCAAGTAACAGGAATGAATGTCAATCGGACACCTGATGCCTGTGTCATTCCTTGCAAAAGAACAAGCATGATTGGCCCAAGATAGATTAGCACAACAAATATCAAGACCTCATGTTACAAATAGCTGAAACACAGTATTTACCATAGATCGCACAGCAACAGTCAAAGACGCCAAGTCAAATACAACTGAAATAGGTATAAAGCATCTTTAAAATGTTGGGTACCTCCAAAAGGCGAGGACTGAAAATTGATGCCCTCATTTTAGGATCTAAACTTTGCTCAGCAAATTTAATAACCGAACTGCATGAGAATAATAATATAAGTCAAATGAATAGTTGATTCTGATTGCATGCAGATTTAGAAGAAATTGTGGAGACAAAATGATAATAACACCATTTATCGAAATATCTTCGATAAAACTACCAAAATTGTTGTGCAAACAGTATGATGATAGTATTGATATTGAGAAATTCAATAGATAAACATAAATATAAATATATAATCTGATATATTGCTGAGTTGTATATTAGTCGTATACCTTTTTAGGAAAGTCAATTTCTTGATATCCAAAAGATTGTGACATCCTAGGATACTGTTCACTTTTCCTAGGAGAGTGTGGAATCCTCGGAGGCTGCTTCTCCTTTCCTAGGAGAGTGTGGAATCCTAAGAGATTGATTCCTATTCTTAGAGTTTGTTTCTTATTTTTCTTCATACAACATATAATCATGTCATTCGAAATCATTTAGACAAAGAAAAATCATTTTCCTTGTATTTCGAGTCATGGTATCAAAGTCCTAGGATTTTTCCTAGAGAATTCTTCAAGCAGCCTTCGTTACTGCATTTTTCTTCGAACTTCATTCTTCTATTTTTTTCTTGTGCCCAATATGTCTACATCCAAAATTACCACTCCCAAATAAGATGAAGTGTGGATAAAAGAGGTTTTAATAGTAAGGAGATTTAGAAACTAAGGAATTTATAAGGATATCTTGAGAAGCTCTCTAGTGCTAGTTCTTTGGCTCTCTCGGGAAAAACCTTTGCTGATATTATAGAAATAATAAGCCAATTATCTCTAGAGATAATTAGTTGATTCTCTATAGATAATTAGTTGACATTCTATTAATTAACTGAGATTTTATTACTTAGAGAATAAATTGATTCTTCTAAATTTAAGGAGGTGATTAGCACTATATTGTCCCATATATTCCTTGTACTATTCATAGAAAAATTAAGGAAGAATTACTTTGTCTTCTAGGAACCGCTATTTTTCCATAGAGGTTTCTTTTCTTCATGGTATCAAAGCCACAACTCTTCTACAATATTTTTTTTTCCTTTCTTCATTCAAATCAATCCTAATGGACTATCGTTTAGAGATAACTGGCCAACAGAAATACTCCTCTCCCTTCAACGATGATTTCAACAGTTCGAGTGTGACTAATCTAGGTGTTATGATGGGAAACATACAATGTAATTGTGATCTTCTTCGCTCAAATTCTCCTTTTCAATTGACGAACCACATGTTGAATGGCCAGAATTACCTGGAATGGTCACAAACAATAAAGTTGGCCATTGTCGGTAGAGGAAAACTCAGGTATTTGATTGGAGAGATAACAAGGCCTAGTTGTATGATCCAAATATGGCAATATGGAGATCCAAAGACTCTTTGATCACAGCTTGGTTAATTAATTCCATGGAACCTGCAATAAGAAAACCTCATATGTTTCTGCCAACAGCTAAAGATGTTATGGGAAGGGGTTCGAGAGATATATTCTGCTATTGAAAATTCTTCTCAAATTTTTTACTAAAAATGAAGCTATGGAAGGCCAAGCAAGGACACGGTAACATTACAGTGTTTTACAATGAACTTGTAACCTTGTGGCAAAAATTGGACCTATGTTATGAAAATGATCAGGGTTGTCCGAATAACAGTGTTTGAAATCAAAAAAGGGAGGAAAACGATAAAGTTTATGTTTTTCTTGCAGGATTGAATCAAGAATTTGATGAAGTTAGAGGCCAAATTTTGGGGAGAAAGCCTTTACTCTATCAAAGAAGTTTTCATGGAAGTAAGGAGGGAGGAGATGAGGTGGAAAGTGATGATTGACAACATCAAATTAGAGGTTGAAGGCTCTGCGCTCATGTCGAAAGGAATAGAGACTAAGGGAGAGTAAAACAAAAAAACAAAAAGACGACGTGTGATACTGTAACCGTGATTCACACCCCCCAGAAACATGCTGAAAAATTCATGGGAAGTTGAAAAATTGGAAGAAAAAGCAATTCAGAGACAATCGTACCTCCCAAACCAATACTATTAAATTCGGGCCCGAAACGTGTTTTGGCACACAATCTTTCACAAAGGAACAAATAGAGCAAATCTGTAACATTCTTCAGTTTCAAATTTTCTCTAATCCAAATCCTACCTATTCTTTAGTTCAAAAAGGTAATTATCTAATTGCCTCTTGTTTTAGTGTCAATTCAAATCATTCTCAGATAACTGATTCTGAGGCAACAAATCATATGATTGGGTTCTCTAAATTATTTTCTTCCTATAGTCCTTGTGTAGAAAATCAAAGAGAAAAAATAGCAGATAGTTCCTACTCAGCAGTAGCTGGGAAAGGATCAATTTTTCTTTCCCTTGATATTACACTTCACAATGTTCTTGATGTTCCTAAATTGTCCTTCAGTTTGTTCTCAATCAGTAAAATAACTAAAGTCAACGTACCCAGTGCACAAGGCTTCCCGCTTCATAATGTATGCAGCCTTCCTTTTGTATTTTTACAAAGAGGTTGTTTCCGTAACTTGAACCTGTGACCTTATGGTCACAAAGGAGCAACTTTACCAATTGCTCTAAGGCTCACCTTCCTATTAATAACTATTAACCAAAATTGTTGAGCTAATTTTTCTTCATGTGATTGTCAATTTTAGGATTTGAACACAAGGAAGATGATTGGCAATGCTAAACAAGTTGGAGGTCTCTATTTCCTTGAAAATGGATATGACTCAAACAGGCAGTCCTAGAGAACTTTTCTTAATTCTATTTCAATACTTCGTGAAAATAAAATTATGTTATGGCATTTTAGATTTGGACATTGAATTTTTCATTATATGACACATTTGTTTCTGAAGCTTTTTACAAATAAAGATCTATCTTCATTTTAGTGTGAATTTGTCAAATTGCTAAACATCATCAAATATCTTTCCTAGCACAACCTTACAAGGCCACAAAACCCTTTGCTATAATCTATGGTGATATTTAAGGACCTTCGAGAATTAAAAAAAATAACAAGAAAAAGATGGTTCACTTAATGGAAGTATATCCTAGACCTTCTAAAAGAAACTAGAAGTATATCCCAGACCTTCAAAAAGAAATTGGGATGAGTGGATGTAAACTATCAGATACTCATATCGAATTCAACTTAAAGATGGTTGAAGTTAAGGAAGGAGTTCCAATAGATACAGGTCGATATCAGCAACTGGTAGAAAAGCTAAAATATTTATCTCACATCAAACCAGATATTTCCTTTGCTGTCAGTGTGGTCAGCCAGTTTATGCATACTCCCTATGAAGAGCACTTGGAGGTAGTGTACAAAATTTTAAGATATTTAAAGGGAACTCCAGGGAAAGGATTATTCTTCAAGAAAAGTGATCAAAGGAGAGTTGAAGTCTACATTGATGCAGACTTCGTAGGTCCTTTTACTAACAGAAGATCAATTTCTAGGTATTGCACATATTTGGGGGAAATCTAGTAATCTGAAAAACTAAAACACAAAGTGCGGTAGCCAGAAGTAGTGCGGAGGCAGAATATAGGGCAATGGCTTAAGGAATTTGTGAAGTAATTTGGCTTAAAAGAGTAATGGAAGAACTTAAAGAACCAGTGGAACACCCAATGAAGTTGTTTCGCGATAACAAAGCAGCTATCAATATCGCTAACAATCAAGTTCATCATGATCGGACAAAGCATATGGAAATTGATAGACATTTTATAAAAGAAAAACTTGAAAGTGGAATCATTTGCATACCATTTGTACGTACAACACAAAAAGTTGTTGATGTCTTCACCAAAGCGCTACTAAGACAAAATTTTGAGTTCTTTATAAAAAAGTTAGGCATGGTCAATATCTATACACCAACTTGAGGGGGAGTGTTGATATTATAGAAATAATCAACTAATTATCTTAATTAGTTGATTCTCTATAGCTAATTAGTTGATATTCTATTAATTAGTTGAGATTTTATTACTTAGAGAATAAATAGATTCTTCTTGATTTAAGGAGGTGAACAGGGTTGTATTGTCCTATATATTGCTTTTACTATTCACAAAAAATTAAGGAAGAATTACTTTGTCTTCTTTCTTCACCTTATTTTCTTTTTGCATGAATGCCTCAAACATGTATTATGATAATGCTTGAAGAATTGACTCTGGTGCCACAGACCATATGAGTCACTCCTTACATTTAATTCGTACCTATACCTCATGCCCTAGATATAGAAAGATTGTAGTGGCCAATGTTCTCTTAGCTACTATTGCAGGAATAAGAGATGTATATATTACACCTTCTCTCTGTCTAGAAAACATTCTTCATATGCCAAAACTAGCAGCCAACCTTGTGTCTATTCAAAACACTTACACACAACCTTAAATGTTATGTAATTTCTTTCTCTTCTTATTGCGGTCTTCAAGAGCAGGGTTTGGAGAGGAGGGTTGGACTTTTTAAAGAAAGGAACAGTCTCTATCATCTTGAATCTTCTCGAAAAAATCATGAATAATTTGTCCATGTCATTTTTTAGTACTTCAAATAAAGATGTCATTTGGCTTTACCATTTACACCTTGGTCACCCATACTTTAGAGTTTTAAAAGTTATGTTTCCAAATTGTTCAAAGGATTAGATATCTCAGTTTTTAAATATGAAATTTGTGAATTATATCCTTTCCTCTTAGTCTAAAATAAGTCCTCATCCTTTTCATTTCATACATAGTGACATTTAGGGTCCCTCTACTGTTTCTAATATTTCTAGAACTCATTGGTTTATCTCCTTAATTGTTGATTGTACTCGAGTTACATGACTTTTCTTACCCAAACAAAAATCTGATGTTAGCATTTTTTTTCCCTAAATTTTATTCCATGATTCAAAAACAATTTGGGGTTAAGATTAAAAGCTTTAGGTCAGAAAATGCTACAAATTATTTTAATCAGATTTTGTCCGCCTACTTTCAAATATAGGGAATTATTCATGATTCATCATATGTTGACAAATCTCAACAGAACGTGGTTGTTGAGAGGAAAAATGGATGTTTCCTCAAAGTAACTCAAGCTCTACTCTTTCAAGGGAATGTTCCTAAATCCTATTGAGAGGAGGCAGTTTCGACTACCTCATATATGATAAATAGACTTCCCTCACGTGCGTTAGAAGAGCCTTAATACATATTATCTGAACTTCAAAACCTCAAATGGGCTTGCTTAGTCCTAGGACAATTGGTTGCGCTACCTTTGTACATGTTTACAGTTGCAGAGGAAAGTTAGATCCTCAAATCATCAAATTTGTCTTCCTAAGTTATTCACCTACACAAAAAGGTTTCAAGTGCTACAACCCTTCATCACAAAAGTTTGATACATTATCTAATATCACTTTCACTGAAAACAAACAATATTTTACCAAGTCGTATCTTCAAGGGGTGACATCAATGATGGAAAATAGTTTTTTTTTGGTCTTTTGTCCCATTTGACCTTCTCGTGTCCATCCCAAACTCATTGTCAACCTCTAGTCCTATGTCTGCCTAGAAAATATGGAAATATCTCTTGTTTCCATCTATGATTCTTGAGACTTTTCAAGATATTTACAAGTTTATTTCAGAAAAGAAACTATTCTAAACTTGAAACAAGTCCAAGAATTTAGTGCAAACTCTAGAAATGAGTTCATGGCAAGAATTGATCCTCCTTTACATACACAATCATTGATGGTTTCACTTTTCTATTGGTGTTAGGAAAGGTACTAGAGAGTGCACCAAGGGGCCACTATACCCATTGTCCCATTATACATCACTTAAATACATGTCACCAACCTACAAAAAGTTCAATGTGTCTAAATACCATTTTTGTTTATGAGGCATTGTCAAAAAGGGACTAGAGGAATGCTATGAGATAGAAAATGGATGTGTTAGAGAAGAGTAGGACATGGGAGATTGCTGATAAACCAAAGGGAAGAACATAGTGATTGTAAATGGATCTTCACACTAAAATGTAAGGTTGATGAATCAATAGAGAGATATAAAGCACGATTAGTTGCTAAAAGGAACACTCAAACTTATGCAGTTGATTACTAGGAGACATTTTTTCTATTAAAAAAAATGAATACTATGAGGATTTTTTTATCCTTAGTAGCTCAATTTGATTGACAACTTCTGCAACATGATGTGAAAAATACCTCCCTTCATAGAGATCTAGATGAGAAATCTATATGAACATTCCACCAGAATTTGAAGAAAACATAGGTAATAAAGTATGTAGGTTGACATAGGTAATAAAGTTTGTTGGTTGAAAAAAAGCCTTGTATGGGTTGAACAATCTCCCAAAGTATGGTTCAGTAGATTTGCTAAAGTTATGAAAGGGTCGAGATATAAATAAAGTCAAGGTGATCACACTCTTTTTATCAAGTACACATCTATAAAGCAATGGCAGCACTTTAGTGTATGTTGATGATATTATTGTAACTGGAAATGATGAAAAAGAAAAATAGGAATTAAAGCAACGACTGATCAAGGAATTCGAGATAAACGAGCTTGCAAAATTGAAGTACTTCGTTGATATCGAGGTGGCATATTGATCGCAAGGAATTTTCATATCTCAACAAAAATATGTGATTGATCTCTTGAAGAGGACATGAAAGATTGGGTGCAAACCAGTCTTTTCCCCAATGGAACCAAATCATAAGCTTGGAGAATCGAAAGAAGAACCAGTTGTTGATAAAAGAAGTACCAAAGGCTAGTAAGAAGGCTCATATACCTTGCTTATACTCAGCCTAATATAGCATACTTAGTAAGCATAGTTAATCAATTCATGCAGTATCCCAAAGACTCATATCTACGATTTGCATATAGGGTGTTGCCTTACTTAAAAGTCAAACTAGGGAAAGGAATTATATTTAAGAGGAATAATCATCTCACCCTAGAAGCCTATACCGATGCGAACAATGTAGGATCTTTAGTGGATTGAAGATCAACCGCAAGTTACTATACTTCCCTTGGAGGCAATTTGGGGACTTGGAGGAGCAAGAAACAAAATATTGTGGCTATATCATCAATAGAATCAGAGTTTAGAGTAATTACTCGACGCTTGTGCAAGTTGTTATGGTTGAAGATTATTCTAGATAACTTGAAAGTTAAGTGGGAAGGTCCTATGAAGCTCTATTATGACAACAAATCAGCCATCAATATTGCACATAACCCTATTCAACATGATAAGACAAAAAACAATTGAGATTGGCAGACATTTGGTCAAGGAAAGATTGGAGGAAGGGTCTGCTTACAGGTCATATATTCCATCAGGAAGCCAACTAGTAAATGTTCTAACAAAGGGATTGAATAGTTCAAGTGTTCAATGGGAATGGAAGAAATATATTCCTCGGCTTAAGGGGGAGTGTCGAGTTGTATATTAGTTGTATGCCTTTTTAGGAAAGTCAATTTCTTGATATCCCAAAGATTATGGGATCCTAAAAGATTGTTCTCGTTTCCTAGGAGTGTGTGGAAACCTAGGAGACTGTGTTTCCTTTCCTACGGGAGTGTGGAATCCTATGAGACATTTTCCTTTCTTACGAGTGTGTTGAATCCTAGGAGATTGATTCATATACTTAGAGATTGTTTCCTATACTTCTTCCTACACTAAGGTGTATATATAACTATTTAATTCTAAATCATTTCTAAGAAGAAAAAAATCATTTTGCCTTCTACTTTGTATCATCTATTAAGTTAGAAGTAACCAGCTTAAGCTAAAGAATAAATGGTTGCTTATATAAGAAGCCATAAGAACTCAAACAATTAGACACCATTTTCTGTGCCTGCACCTATATGTCTTCAAGCATTTCTATGACAACAAACTGAATGCTATTGACCAAATTATGGTAGTAAATCCTTCTCTATAAGCAACTAATATAGCCTTATATCTCTTATTATAAGTCTAAATTGCTTGTATAAATAAATTACAAAGGGGGTTAACACTTCCCATATCAAAATTCATCTTAAGATGGAGACATTCTCCTTTGTTTCCCATCTTGCAAACAGTCATTGCATAACTACCAAAATATTTTTTAAAGAATGTGATGATTTTCCTCAATTTCACACTCTTACGAAATGGAAAGTCAGCTACTTACGCAGAGAGAATAACAACAGGATGTTTTACAGATTCCACAGCTTCCGCAAATTGAGTTTGTATTGTAAGTGGAACCTGGTTATCCCATAACGAAGTGAAAGATTAACAAATTAAACTAAAAACAATTGGCAGTGCCATAGAAATTCTAGCATAGCAGCTAAAAATCAAAATTATTATGCAAGAAACAGAGAAACGTGTATAAAAGAAAGTAATGCAATTTTCTCTTGCAAGTCTCCAGATCTCCTTCTTTGAATCCGTGCAAATACTTTTCATAGTTTTCAGATGCTAAATTTATAAATTCGACAATCACGTTCTGACATTTCAATGGTTTGTTGAAACCGTTGTTGACGAGGGGTAGTCTTGTACTATTAAATACGGAAAACCAACCACATTTAACTGAAGCATGAACACTAGTAGTAAGATAGACTGCAGTTTGAATAGACAGAATACCTCATATATTGATAGCAATCAACTAGAAAAGTAGGGCATCACAAATGGAATTTAATTGTAGAGTGCATAAGCAGTGGCATATAACATTTTGATAGGTAGGTGAAAAATTTTCAAAACATTAATGTTTAAGCACAACTGATGCTGAGCATAAGGTATGGTCCTATACCATGGGCGTTTCTCCTTCCCCTTCATCAGCAAGCACATGCCCTGCTATTAACAACAATGAATAGATTTCCTCCAAAGTTGGAATTAATTCAGTAATTTCCCTGCCCTACAAAGAAATCAAATGATATGAGAGATGGACCAATTTCAGAAATTGATTTGTGGCTAATTCCCAATAGGAAGCATTTCATGTTCAGATCAATATACATGGCAGACTAAGACTCCACAAATTCTTGAAGTAACTTAGATTAACGTATAATTTCTATTTCACCCAAATTGATGATTCTTGTCTCCATAATCTTTCTTGAATAAATTGAGGATGTGAAAAGTCTGAGAAGCAGAAGGCAATAACCTTAAGGTACAGTAAAAAATATGCAAGCTAATGTAGATGATATATTTGGGCTTCAATCAAAAAGGATGGACATGATGTAGAAACTTTGCTAAAGCAATTACTCAGAAGTGAATGAAGTTCTAATTAATCAATTTCCCTAATTATTTTCCGTTTGCTTTAGGATGGTTTACCATAGTCCTCATTAGCAATGGGGGTTCCTGCCAGACTTGCAAAAGTATATGTCTGTTTAACAAAAAAGAAAACTAGTGTGCAATGATTTAGTTAGAGATCAAACTGTCTATAGAACTTGTCAAAAGCACCCCCAACACTCATTCTAATTCATGATTGACCAACCAGTAATTAACTAAATTAGTTTGCTAATGGGCAAGAGGAGCTACACTAATGAGAAAGGTTGTTGGACTTAAAAGACCAAATCCAACACATGAACTCTTCTATCTAAATGGTGATGAAATGAAACCAACGTAGAAAGTTTTAAGTTTCAAAAACTTTTTCCAGAGGGCCTACAGGATACATTAGGCGAATCCAAGTTTCCATGAAATACACATACATGCACAAATATATACATGAGACAGAGACAGAAATATCTGCTCCAACAAAGGAAACAGTAACATTTTCTAATTACAAGTACCTGATGAAGTCGTGCCAAGTGCTCAGAAAATAGCCTTGTAAGTAAAGGAATTGTGACATCCACTGCTGCTCTTCCAATAAGAGCATAAGAACTTAGCCGTTCGTCCATAGCTGCAAGACGTGCCACAAAGATGTTAAGTCACTTAACCCAAAGATGCAAAACAAACCAAAATAACTAGGATATCCACCAAAATCAGCCATTTAGAAACTTAATGAAGGTTACATGAAGAAACTGTTTCCATACCAGAAATAGAAGCCTGAAGGCAGTCAGAGTCAACATCATCATTCATTGCTAATGCAGAAGCCACTACAGAAATATTTATAGAGGTCCTTATGTTGAAATAATTAAATATTGCTAACATAACCAATGTTCTAGCTGAAAAATAAAATTATAAGGCATGTTTACCTCTTAATTCACACTCTACAATCAAAGAAAAGAGATTGGCCGCAGCATTTACCCCTTCAAGAGGAAGCAATGCATTCCCTTCAGTATTATCAATGGGCTGAAGAAGTTAAAGAACTTCAGTCTATAGCAAAGCCAGATCAGTACATGAAAAATACGTAACCCTCGACACTTAGCTCAAACAGAAATCATTCATGGAAGTTTCAGCCATAACACCAACATATCTATCTACTCAAACAGAAGCATAGATATAAACTGAGCGTTCAATAATTTAAATAGGTAAAGTTAGCACTACAAAACAAGAGGTCAAAAGGGATACAAGTGAGAGATCATTTAGTTAAATGTTTTACCGCAAGTAGGGTGGTCCATGTGTCTAATAAAATATCACGTGCCTCCCAGCTCCACGCTTCCTCTTCGGTGGTATTATTCATTAGAAGTTTAACAACTTCACACATCAAGGAGGACAACAAAACAAGAGTGCCAAAGGGCCTGAACATGAAGATAAAACATTCACATAGTCAAAAATCACAGATGTAAGACACCCTTATTAAATCAGAAAATAGAGTACTAGAAATCTGAAGCAACATAATTGAACTGAAGATGGTAATGCTGACCTTATAGCTTTTGCAAGTTGATCAAAGACAGAGGGGGTTGTGACATTTGCAAAAGATAATAATGCACGGCAGCCGTCTATCATCTCACTGAAAATAAGAATAAGAGCTACATAAGAAACAGAACAGATAAAATGAAAAAAGGGAATAAACAAGAACAACCTTTGACTTCTTCCGCATTCTATTGCTTGAGAGATGACATCTGGAGGATCAATCCACTGTATTATCCCAGAAAGTAGTTGTATCCAATGATGCACTTGCATCTCCCTGTTATCTAGATTATGGAATGAAACATATTACTTGGAAAACGAAATAAGGACAATTTACATGATAAGGGTACAACTTTTTATTCATTGCGATAATCCAGCAATCAATGACTGATTCCCATTTATTCTTGTCTTCCTTTCCTTCTGATTGTGTGATGATTTTTGGTCTGTGGGAGATAAATGAGATCTAAAAGACATTATCAATCTATGAACAAGTTTGCAGTCGTGATTTTCACTCAATCATCATTTAGAACTAACTTTTATTGCTCAATCTAATCTGAACAATCACTTCCATGCACTGTTCAAAAGATTCTTATTATGTCTATTTGATACACCATAATTGTGGGTAAATTGTGTATTAGAGCACTAAGACAAAAAAATAAATGGCTGAAACCTGTATGTATCCATTCTAGGTGTAACCTCTCTATTATACACGGTGCCATAGCCAATATAAATTAGATAGAAAAACCTAGAGAATACTGCTGTGAGCCACTGGTCATAGGTGAACAATAATACAGTATCATAGTGAACAGTACCACACCGTACTATTAACAATTTTTGTTTTGTCCTATTATTTTTTCATTTAGTCAAGATGTTTCTTCCATTTATTCTTGAAGATCCTATTTCAGCTTGCCCTGATATCAAGCTAAATTATGAAAATAAAAGAAAGAGGGTAGGAAAGAAAGATGAACAAAGGATTTATGTGGTTTGGATACCTACATCTACAAATACAAAAATAACATGGGTCAAATCGTTCATATTAGAAGTGTCTGTATTACATAGTAGACGAAGTCCCTATTTCTAGGGAAGAAAGGTATATGATTAAATATCTTGATTACAAAATAATATTATCACATTAAGGTGCCTATAATTAATTGAACTTTCAATAAATCAAGGGAATCTAGAAATATTCTCTCCAACTTGAGGAAGAATGTTAGAGATTTTTATTATGTATATAGAGACGCTAATTGAAAACTGATAACTATTATGTAATAAAGCACTATTACAAATAAATAAGCAAATGAGTTTAACCTAATATATTTCATGACATTCTAGTTACAACATTCTCAATTCTACATATAGTTTTATCAGAAACATCAAGAATATGAAGTAACTCTTCCATTTACAGGTTATGTTAAAGGATGCATCACCCTTTTAATATAAAAGTACAAGGCATGCATCATCCTTTTAATATAAAAAGTACACAGCATGCAAGCATATACTCAACCATTATATACAAACAACGGGATAAAACTGATTGGATAGAAAAAATTTTGCCAAACGACCAAAAGGCATAAGAAGTCCTACAGTTAATGTACATCATTGGAACTACCATATAGGAGGAATTTTTTAACAAATGATTGCAATTGCACTTGCCAGTAGCTCAAAAGTTTTATGTCAGCATCAATAGGAAAGGTTCTGGTCAAATTTAGTTGAACTAGCTTTCACCAATAAAGGACTTCAGTGCAAACCCATGGTTCTAAGTGCATATGCAAATAATCACACAAAGTGATAAATTGCGATGTGAAAAATTTTGAAGGGATGCCCAACAATTGGTATCACTTACCAAATATGGCTCCTGTCAAGGAGCAAAACTTTACAATAAGCTTCCGGGCAGAGACTGCAATTGGACAATCAAGCCAATATGATCCATGCGAAAACTTTTCTCTCACTGCTGAGTACAAGCCCAAGAGCCAACTAACATGACCGCTTGCAATCAAGACATCACGCCAAGCAGGACCAGGCTACAAGCAACATATACATGAATTACTTGAATTACTCGAATGATAAAGTCAATTTTGAACTGCAGTAATCCCTTGTTTCCAACAATTAATAGAAGAAAGATATATGGTTGAGATAAGCTAATGCAGGGATCTTCTCAAAATCCTCAAAGAAAAGGTGAAATTATGAGAAGATCGAAAGCAGAAGCTGATGACTATTAATCAGTAATGCCAAGAAACCATTTAACAGAAACTTCAGCTATTGAGTAAGGCTCATAAATGACTAAATACTTCAGTCTAAAATGCTCATTCACAAATAATGTGGAACAATCACAACAAATCACATAACTAAACATAAAGGACACCATGACTTAAACCCGAGACTTGATGCTAGATCAAATACTATTATCACAAGTAGAAAATTTTGCACTCCAAAACTTAGTACAATGTCCAAATTCACTGAATAATGTAATCAAAGGTTCTCCAGATAACATTCCTAGATAAGTAATACCAAGGAGACAAATGTCTTAATTTCAGGCCCCTCTGCACAGGATAGCCACTCTCAAGATTCAGACAACAGAAAAGAGTTAAAGATTGGACCGTTTTTACTTTTATACTACAGAACCTTGAGAAAAATAGAAAATATTCAAGAAATTAAATACAGTACCTGTACTAAGGTACAATCCGACCTTCTAGATGAACTGTCAGCCCTAACTCCACGTGCAAAGACATCTATACCATTTTGTTTGCCCCTTGTTTTGTAACGGAAATCCCAGTTTAGGATTTGAAGCATGAGACGTAGAGCAGCAGTACAAACCTTAGCCTCTGGTACCTCAACATCAGATTGAGTAATTTTATTTGTTACACTTACAGCAGCATCTCTGGCCCAGCAGTAGAATGTCTACCAACAATGAAAAACGTAAGGGAAGGAAACACAAAAGGATAAAACATTTTCACGTACAATAAGATATTGTAAATGCAACCATCGTCTCCAGGAAATGGACCATACTAAAAGTTGAAAGAGAACCAAAAGAACCTTCAAATAGTCTAGCTCTAATGACCTCCGACATTGCTCATGAAATTCCCTTGGAAGGCCCATGGCACTGGAAGTAGATGGTGAGAACTCTGACACCTGCATTTTCAAACATGTAAGTCAGGAATATAGCAATACATTGAAATATCAAAGAAAAATTGCTAAGAAAATGCAATAACCTATATCGTACCAATGATTCCACAAAATTTATTCCAGAGAACTGGACATCTGCACCATGAATGCCAAGAATAGCCTGGTTCACCTGTGGTTCTGGATATTTTAGATAACCTATAAGATACCAATTTGCACAGAAACAACATATCTGATTGTCCTCAAGCTCAATGAAGCAGCCACAATACCAATGCAGATGAAAAAAAATTTCAACCATTTTCTTCTGTGAATCCATTCAGATTATAAATACTTATACAATGACTAAATAAAACAATCGCAGTTATGCTTAATAAGTGTGGATTAATGACCAATCATAAACAGTACTAGTACTAGAAGTAATAACTCCAAAAAATCATACTCAACTGTTAAAGCATTAATACAGTTTAATATTCTAGAAATATATACTGAATCATACAGGTGACATCACGAAGTAAAATTCTAAACTTTAGATATAGATAAGGACATCCTTTAAAAGTAGAATAGATATGTGAAGGTTGATGATTCAAATAAAAGAAGACGAGTATCTTATTGACATGAGGAAAGAGGAAATCTTACGTTCATAAGCCGAGACATTATTCAAAGAAATTAAAAAGAAGAAAGAATAAACAAGTCAGATGGCCAAAGTGCTGCGAAAAAACAAAAACTGTATACCTGATAAAAGAACGTCTCTTTCTCTGCAGCAGTAAAATCATGCCTATGCATGAAATATTTCCACCATAAAACTGAGTTAGTAATTTACCCATGCCAGAGGTGTATACATTTAATCATATAACAATCTGTATATGAACTTTAGATATCCATCTAGCTGTTAGAAAGTGTCTGGTATAGACAATGAATTCATAAATTTCCAAGTAAAGATTTAATGATGACTGAGAATCTTGTATTCTCATCATCAAAAGTTCAAACTGAAGGTGGTTAACGAAATCATCAAGATCCATATGGAATAGGGTTCTATTCCAGGCCATCAAAATGGAAGCATGAAATTCAATATAAAAACCAGAAGGTACATTTTAATCCTAACATTTTGTAGTGTTTAAATAAGTTTTCATGTTATGATCATCTTAATTAATCCTCAAATAGCCAAAAGCACTAACTCCAGTCAATGTTTCATTAAACTAAGTCTAAGTGACACTTTTCTGGGAATGGGGATCGATCCACTGTCACTATGGAAATTAAACTGGCCTACCAACTCATCTAAAGCCCTCACCAAAATGAAAAATGTCACATAAACTTAGGGCCTGCTTGGTTCTATTCTTTCACTTTTTATTTTCTGCTTTAATTTTCAAATTCAATTTAAAAAATCAATTTGGTTGAACTTTTGGTTTCTTTTTTTTTTAATTTCTTTCAGTTTTTATAACTTGTGAAAACCATAAAAAGTAAAAACTAATTTTTATTTTCTGATTTCATTTTTCTCTGTCACAATATGATTTATCAACAACTAAACATACACTATTTAATTATTTAATATTAATTACAAATAATAATTATGACTAATATAATTTAATTATTAAAATTATTTTATTTTATAATTACATAAATTTTAAAAAATATTAATTATTTAATAAAGTACTTTAAATTTAAAATATCTTTAAAATATATATATATTTCAAATTTTAAAATAAAATTGTATATATTGTTATTTGTATAAGTATTTATTTAAATAAAATATAATAAAATTTTATTAATATTTACTAATACAAATTGTATAAGAGATTAAAGTTAAATTATTTACCTAATTAATTTATATTTAAGTATTTACTATTTAATTGTTAACAGTAATAAAGTGTGACTACATTAACATTAAAAATTAAATAAGACTTGTTTATGTTATATGAAAAAAACCAAAAACCAAAAACCATAAATGAAATCAGATCACCCCTTAGATTAACAAAATCCTAATTGGAGTTTGTGATCCTAATTATTTAGAGGTCGACTAGGATTATTCTTTTAACATAAAAGGCTTATTTGAACACTACAAGGGGTCAGACTTGAATTTTAATAAAAACCTTAAAGATCAAAATATACATTCTGCATAGGATAGAAAGAAGACATCATTTCCTACTATAATATTTAATCTTTCCAAGTTCAAACTATATAGATGGAAGAACTAAAGAGAAGAAGTGGTGCATCTTAAGCTCCTAAGAAAGTACTAGCTAAAACATCTAAAAATGAATTGGTCCATAAAAAAGATAACCTAGTTTACTTAGTAGCATGGTTTCAATTATCTAGAATATATGTCTCCAATATGGAGACTTTGAAGACACCAGAGATTTTATAAGATAATGATTGTTACAACAAACGAAATATATATAATACCGTGCAAACATCAAAGGTTCACAAAAAATGGTAGATTCACTAACAATGATTAGAGTTGATTGAGCATAAATAAATTGAACCATCTCACCATAGTTGGACATTACAAATAAGAACAACAAAAAAAGAATTCAAAATTCAAGTAGCACCTTAAACATAACTGCCCAAAAGATAAATCACCTTACATTTAGGTTTATCTTTATAGGAACTATTGCAAGCCACCAATTGCATACTAAATACTAGCTTTCCATTTAGACATTATACATGTCGTTGCTAATAAGTGAAGCAAAGCCTTCTACTATCATTAAAAGTCATTGTGAAGGCCTCAACCATACCACAAGCATGAGTATTTTAATTGGAGGAACATCGTCTATTCCAATTTCACAACATCCTACATATTGCCTAATCATCCGCCATGTATTTTTAATCAATCTCTTACAAAAGGTGTCTTTATAAATATAAAATGACACAACTAAGTGTTATTTATTCACTATAACTCAGAGCACATTCAAGAAAAGGGTATACAATTTATAAATTCTTCACAATGTGACAACAATGGTTACATCATAAATGTTTAATGATTTTTTGTACCAAAATATGCTTAAAGTCTTAAGGGGTACGACCATTTTATACAAAGCACACCGTGAATGCATTATCATGAGACCATCATAAAAGAAACATGTTACAATTACATGCACTGAGTGCTCCAGATGCACACAATTCACTCATGCAGTAATACAGAATGAAAGCCATGTTGAATTTACCAGCCTCTTTTCAACAGTTGTGCAGCCACAGAAGAAACTTTTGCCTGAACATAGCCCTCAGGTGAACTAGCATGTTGTATAACGTAGCTCAAACAAAAACTGCAAACCATTTTTTCGTTATGTAATGACCAATATAAAACAAATAAGTGCTCTTACAAATAATTCAAAACTCAAAAAGTTCTAAATAATGGATAATGGATTAATCAATACCTAATATTAACTTTCATACATAATAAGCATATGAATTTAGGGAGTTTAATCCCATTTGTTGTGCTTGGAACGAGTTCACACAAAATGAATGAAATTTTAAGGAGTAGCATAAATCCCAAGATAAATTTGCCACAAGAGAAATACTTTCACTCTGATTTTGAGAAGAAACATTACTGGAATCAACAACTACATTGCAGGTATATACCTGATCAAGTTTCTCCTATCATCATTCGAAAGGAACCCCCATTCTCGGATAGCAGCATCTCGAATTGCTGCAGCTGCTTGAAACCTTGCATTTGCTACTTGAGAATTCTCTAATAGACAAAAATCATATCCACCATGAACATCAAATACCTTTCAGCGACCTTATATGTATACACTAGTCATCCTAGTAACCTCCATACCGAGTATATATATACACGCATTATAAGGATGAGGCGACTGATTCAGTGCCAGAATAGTGGCCTCCGCTGTTGGATTCATATGCATCTGTCATTGATTTGGGAAGACCAGTAAACATCCCAATAAAAAAGTTTAACACATAACGCCCATACATAACATATTATTGCAAGTATATGCAATTATATCCCTAGCAACGTCAGAAGATAGCTACTTGATGTGAAATCACTAAAGATTGTACAAGAACAGTAGAAACAGGTAATGTGTTATCTCAAGTATACCGGAACAGCTAGTGAAATGCCCAAATGGATTGTGATAAAGGATCTAGCTGATGTGCATGCGTTTTCCCCAATTAAACACTCCAAAGCTACCAGTTGTTAAACAGAAAAGAGAAGAAAGTTTATGACTAGTTCCACAAAACAATTAAAGGAGGTAAGAAGCAATGCTCTCGATTATAGTTACAGCGATTCCCTTAAAAGTATTATACTTGTATTTTGCAACTAAATATAATAAAGCTATAATTTTTTATAGCAAAGATAAGATAAAATGGGTAAGAGGCATTGTTCTCGATTATAGTTGAACGGATTTCTTATAGATTTTTCTGTTCTCTGTTTATTTCTTCTCTTATTTGAAATTTTTTGATATTTCTAACAAAGCAAACAGAAAATGAATAACGAGAAGAAAACTGACGGACTCAGTACCAGAGTCATAAAGTACAGGGAAGGGAAACTGAGAGGACGAGAGGACCTGGATGGCAGCGCAAGCGAACTCGATTGCTTGCATGGTGGACTGGAGGTGAGCCAAGTCAGAGGGGCCCCCTTGTTGCTGCATCTTTTCTTGACCTTCACTCTCTGTTTCAGTTCCAGGTACACAATTTGCAGAACTTATAGAAACAAGAAGATTGAGAAGGAGAAAATTATGTCTTTTGATCAGATTGATGGGTCTCTTTCATTTTCCCTTTAAATTTTGTTTTTGCCTCTACTTGTTTGTTAATGAGGAGGAGGAATAGTGAAGTGGGCAGCTGTTCTTTGAGTAGGAGAAAAAAGGAGAGAGAGCGACCAGGGCCGCAAAATGCAAAGATTGGGAAAAGGATCAAAGTGCAATGGCTTCAGAATGGTTTCATGCTCATGAGCAATGTAATCGTCCAATGGAAGGTCTTAATCAATTAGTTTCATATTTATGCAGATTTTTTTAAAATGCCTGGAGTTTTTTTTTTACTATTTTTTAAAATTTTACTAATAGAACTATTCTAGTGCTAAAACCAAGCTTACGAATACCAGTCCGTTTATCCATTCTTTCGGTACCAATCGCTAATATTAGTTGGTACCGTAGTTTTCGATCGGTACCGGCCGGTACGTAAAATACCGACGCATACCGGCCGGAACCATAAAATCTAAAAATTTGAGAGCTTGTTTGCAATTTTTAAATTTTTAACCTAAACCTACCCGACACCCCCTGCCTCTGCCTCTCTCGAACCTTCTTGCCTTTTCCGTCTCCTTCGGTCCTCCGTCATTTATCTCTCCCTAACACCCCCACCCGCCGTCTGTCTCCGTTGTCTCCTTCCTCTCTCCGTTGTCCCCTTGTCTTTGTCTCTGTCTCCAATCTCCACCGTCTCTATCTACTGTCCACCGACTCTCTTTTTTTTTCTCTCGCTCTCATCGACTCTCACTTCTTCACCACCGCCGCGTTCTCTCTCTCTTTTTGCCGTCTTCATCTCCAACTGGTGACTGGTTCGGCGGTGCTGCTGTGTCTCTCATCCTCCTCGATTCACGCCAGCATCAGAGAACAGAGATCCTCCATCGGCTCGCGCCTTCGCGTTCCCTAAAGACGCCATCGTCGTCAGCACTAAACGTCTGAAGGAGGAGAGATGGTCGCTACCTCGCAATCGCCGCCGATCTGCGTGACCCGAAACCTCTGAGGTCTGACCTATCAGTGAAGACTCAACCCGAAGACCTAAAGCTTGTGAATTTTTTGGGGTGTGTTTTTTGAGTTTTCCCATTTTTCCTACTTAAATATTAATTGCATTATTTATTGTGTTGGATAATTGGATTGGATGTTGGATTTCTGAATTTTTTGGAAGTTGGAAGTTTTCTTAATTACAATTTGCGTGTATGATGTATCTGCTTCTAGTATTGTAGTTGGATATCGACATTTGGAAATAGAAATGGAGTTGAAATGTTGAATTGAGTGAGTGAGTCTCACGGTGAATGATGTATTGCTTTTCTGATTTGTGTGGATTGAAATTTTGAAATGGAAATGTTGAATGATAAGTGATTACGATATTGTCATTTGGAAATGGAAACGGAGTTGAATTTACGGTGAATGATGTATTGGTTATAAATATTGGTTTAAGTATATATTTATGGTAAGTTTTTGGATAAAGCATGGCCTTGCATTATGCACGGCTTTGTTAATGTTGATTATCAAAATTGAAAGTTGAAACTTGAAACATTCTAAATGTAAAATTTAAATCGATAATATTAAATTTGTAAAACTGTAAAAACTTAAATCATTAATTGACACATTCTTAATATTTGTGAAATGGTAATTTATTTTTAATATTTGGGTATTGAGTTTAGGTAAATAATTAGTTGAGTATAAAATTATGAAATTGGAAATTAATAATGATTTGATTGTAGTTAATGTTAGTATTTGCCTATTTGGGTATTAGTTTTGGGTAAATAATTAATTGAGTATAAAATATGTTGAACTTTAATTATTCGGTAATATATATGTGTAGGGTATCATAAATATTTATAATTGGTAATGAGTGAAAGTAGTGATGTAATAAATGTATCCGAAAAATAAATTTTTTGTCAAATTGTGAATATGTTGTAGACTTGTAAGTTCCAATCATTTATACTTAGACTTATTAATGCCAATTAAAAATTGTAAAAGCAACATATATGTATTTAAGAACGAAATATAGAATGGTGAATATAATATTATGGTTTGTTATAAATGAAAAGAAGATTCAAAGCTTTAAATAAGAAAAAAAAACATTTCCAAAGAAGCTATATCCTTCAACTTGATCCTTATCTTATGAATATATCTTTCAACTTGATCATCATGTTATGAATATATATGTATGAACAATGTATAAGACATGCCATTCATTATTTGGCAATTATGTAAATCATATCATATCCTTTAACTTGATTCTCATTTTTGAAACTTTGAATTGAAATTGTTGGAAATAGAAATTGTTTATGTATGATTTGTGGAAGTTGGAAATAAAAATTGTTGAAAATTGTTAGAAGTGGAAATGAAAATTGTTGAAAATGGAAATAGAAATTGATTGAAATTGTTGGAAATTGAATTGAAATTGTGAATATTTTGTGATTATTGGAAATGGTAATTGCTGAAAATTGTTGGAAATGGAATTGGAAATTGTTGATAATTGTTGGAAATAGAATTGGAAATTATTAGAAATGGAAATGGAATTATGAATGTTTTGTGATTATTGGAAATAGAAATTGTTGAAGATGGTTGGAGACAGAATTGGAAACTGTTGATCATTGTGGGAAATATAATTGGAAATTGTTGAAAATGGAAATGAAATTTGTTGAAAATTGTTGAAAATGGAATTGGAAATTGTTAGAAATGGAAATGGAATTATGAATGTTTTGTGATTGCTGGAAATAGAAATTGTTAGAAATTGTTGAAAATGGAAATTGTTGATGTTGTTTTGTGTTATTATATATGTTGAATGTTTTGAATTGTTAGCTTTTGGTTTATAATGAATTTTGTTCTATGAAATTGAATTGTGTGTAAAGTAATCATACATAATGAGTTATATTATATAAGACGAATATGCATATTGTGTACTGAAATAATATGTTATTTTTTTAATGTGTACATATAAATGGAAGAAAGTTCAAGTACTACTGATCAACCCACTTCAGGAAGATACTCCGAGTAGAGAAATAAGCTATGAGAAAAAGTAAATAAAATGACAAATAACAAAATGATAATGAAAAATAAATGCCCAAAGTAACTAAACAATTGATCGCCTAATATTGCCCAAAGGAAAACTCCCCGACAACGGCATCAAAACTTGTTTGAGGTCCCACAAGTACGAGTCACGCAAGTAAATAGGGAAGTAGGAGTATCGATACACAGGGAGTTATTGAACAATTACTAGGTTAAAACCATTAAATTATTTGGGTTGATCACTTAATGTTGATTATTGAGAAATTAATTAATTAACGAATTACTAAAACCAATTCTAAAACAAACAGAATAACCGTGTAATTTATGACTGTAAGGAATAATTCAGATATGTAAAAGACAGGTTTCAAATTTGGTTTCGTGATCGACTTCTAATTATTCTCTTCTAGTTTATTCAATAAACTTGATCCCTATACTTTGAAGGAAACTAGATCTAAATTATCTATGATTCTCTATTGAGTTGTCAAAGAAGTATCGTAGTTAAAATCAACCCCGACTATCATGGCTCATGAAATTAACTAAAATCTATTAAGATTTTTATCTAGTTGGTAATTCCTCTCCCAGATTTTTGCCTATGTCTAGGTCTAAACCTATAAGTTCTTAATTTTGGTTTTCCACTACCGATTTTCACCTTTCGATTCTTCAACCGATAATTTGGACACAAATTATGTGAGGCCTAACACATAACAAGCACAATAATTCGCAAAACAAGAATCAATAGCCACGAATCAATTTCATTGAATAAAATTCAGATTCAAATCATATAGAAATTCGAAAACTACTACCCATCTTTGAAACCTAACAAGAAATCTACTCGATCATGTTCATGTTTAACAAAATAACTATCAAATCAAGGAAAATAGACATTAGAGAGTAAGGAATGAAGAACTTGGAAAATCTGAACATAGACGTCAAAAACCCAGGTCTAGAGTGGGTCTATTTCTTTACTACGTGTTTTCTTTCTTTTCTCCAATCTGCATCTTATCTTCGTGTGTTCAAGTCTTCTCTACGTGCAGCTTCCCTTCAAGTCGGGCGTCAAGCTTGGAGTGTAGTTGCAGTGCGTAAGTCCCCTTATGTATCAAAATCTTTGGTTGCTTCGCTGTGCGTTCGTCTTGGTCTCCAACGCAACCCTCCTTAGTCTCTTCAATTAATCAACCTTCTGTTGCCGCAGTCCAAATTCGCTCCCCTCTGTCGTGCGTTCTCTTTCAATTTTTTTAAAACCTAAACGCTGAAAATGTTTTTGTCTCCTACAAAACGTCACCTTTGTCTGCGTTTTGGACTTTTTCTGGACCTTTTGTTGTTGAGTGTTTTGCTCTCCTATGTGCTGCCGTTTTGGACTTCCCAGCTGTGCTATGTTGTTTCCTGCTTGTGAAGTTATTGATGTGCTGTCTTTTTTTTCTTTCATTCACCTGTTGTGGCCACTTCTTTGGTTTAATTTGAAGCTAACTTCATACTTTCTACCAAAAAATCAGAAAATAAAATAAATAACAAACTCAATGAAAATAAATAAATAAACCTAAAAATGTATTAAAATGAATGAATGAATATGTAAAATAAATGCAAATATGACCTAAATACTTAAATGAATTGGATTAAACGAATGCCCCCAAACTCGAATCTTTGCTTGTCCCCAAGTAAAATAAAGATTTAGAAAACATTTTCAATGTTGCTCATCCAAGAAATCGTAAAAACTGTAAATCCAAGCTCTCAATTTCACATTTAGCCTTTCCTTTCAAACCGTTCCCACCTTCATAATACACAAAACTAAGAAATTACTCAAGCCAATTTTCCTTTAACCCTTGATCAATTATGGAAAACCCTTGATTGAGCCAAGTTTAGATTATAAATTGGCCTCATTTTCTTAATTTTTTGTGCACTTGTTGACTCCTAATTGATGATTTTTGTGCTTAAATTGGTTCCTCATATCGAGCTTTCATAATTTGCAAATTGCCAGTACTTTGTCATGATTTGATATCAATTTCTCTATAAATTTCGTGAGGACAATTGATACTGCAAGTGTTTTATTTTGTAGGAACAAAGGAGTCAACCATCCAGAAAGTCAACAGGTCGTGAGACTCCTTCCAGACGTCGGGACGAGCCAGCACTTTCATACGTCGCGACGAATTTATTTTCAATTAATTAACTCGTCGCGACGAACAAGCTAATTCAACACGTCGCGACGAATATTTAATTACCTCGTCGCGACGAACGAACGGATACCCGACCCAAAATGGAAATTTTGTCTCACTGTGCAACCCGGCCCGACCTAGCCTCTATATATTTTGCCAAATTAGGTTAAGAACGAGGTCGGCCGCACACTCTAGTTCTTCGTCTTCTTCTATCCTGATAGGTTTTATTTTTCTTTGTTTTGCAGATTCGGCAGCCAACAGACGACATCCACCTTCATCCACTACATCATCTTCGTCTCCGTCAGTTGTTCGCCGCGTACCATCCTTTCACCGTTCGTCGTCTGAGTCATGAGCAGCGTCGGTTTTCCAGCAGTGATGGAGTTCTCCGGCGTGATGCGTGGCTAGGTCTCCGATCTCTTGAAGATGTAGCTACGGTTTGAGTTCACCGAGAGCTTCAAAGGGGTAATCACCAGTATCTGAAGTT
>JANVCL010000003.1:23901731-23940415 GCA_026546855.1 Erythroxylum incrassatum | reverse complement strand
TCTAACTGATAATAAAACTCCTAACCTTGAATGAAGGAGATGAGATATATGGGGGCCCAAATGATATAAATTTACCATAATTTTAAAAGAAAAAAATCCGTACATAATAAACGTTGAAAAATTAGAAATTAGATATCTAACCAAAAAAAGTAGGGTGAGCCAGTAGAAGAAATTAAATAGGTTATAAGAAAAACATGAAGATTCCAAAACTCTTTAAATTGAGGTAAGGATGGAAGAAATTGCCAAAGAAGACCTAGAAAAAAATTTGCTCTGACACTTGGACATTTTTATATGAAGTTTAACCTATATGCCAGGGATGAGCAATGACATAATTTCTTAGAAGCTAAACTTCAACCTCCTATTCAAGCCAACAAAAGAAAATAAAATTTACAATAAAAAGATTATAGGCCATTAAAAAGGAGGCAACTACACTTTCAGATGCATTCTTCTTTAAAGAAGTTGATTACCTTAAGTGGCTCATTAATGTGATCATAGTAAAAAATGAAAATAAGAAGTGGGGGATGTGTATGGATTTCACAGATCTGAAGAAAGGTATATCTAAAAAGGTAGCTGCCTTTTACCAAGGCTACGAAACCTTAAGTTCCATGGATGTTGACTCAGAGTACAATCAAATCAAAATGAATGAAGAAGATAAAGGAAAGACATTTTATCACATACAAAGATCTACCATTACAAAGTGATGCCTTTTGGCTAACATATCAAAGATTAGTAAAATTTGTCTTCTTATCAACTGACCTAGACATGTGGACTTTTAAGGTCTTCTAGATGGGTTTAGATAAGATATTTTCTAGTAGAATAAAAACAATGTAACCTTGAAGTTCCTATTACAAAAACTTGTTAATCCAGCCTACCTTCTTCCACCTCAAAATACCCTACTTTTCTAGTTCATCCTAATCGAATTAAGGGCATCTTATAGAGAAGAGCATATCGGGTGCTTCTATAATAGTGATGAATATGACAATATGCTCAACTAAGAAATCAAAGGATAAAGGCATGCTTACTTTGTTCTTAAAGGAGAAGAAGTAAAAGGTGACCTACTAGGAAAATCTCTCATCTAAGCCCTTCCAGACAATCTTAAAAATCCACAAGCCTATGTCATTTGATAGGAAAGCAAACTTTTTTCTTCCAATTGTTCTAGCCTTTGGAATCATTAGCAACTGATACCCATCCATTATAATCAGGTTATAACATTTACTTTATGTTCTAACAAGCCTACATGATTTATGAATTTGAATAACTCAAGGCTGAGGGCACCTCTTTAATATGACATGTGAAATGAATCCAACTAACAAGTTCTAGGAATACAAATGTAATTGGCCAAGACTCAGGCTTATAGTGTTAAATATCTGATGGATTGTGGGATGGAGAGGAACATGGAGGTCATTCGGGTTGGCTTGGCACTTATAAGCGGGTTAGTTCGTTGGTGAAAATTGCAGTGGGATGTAAGGGAATAAGTGTGATGTTTGTGAAAAAAATAAGTATGAAATAGTGGCTTCTCTGGGATTACTCCAACCGCTGCTCATCCCTCAGCTGTTATGGATTGATATCAGTATGGACTTCGTTGAAGGTCTACCATTGTTGGAAGGTTTTTCCAGTGATCTTTATAGTGGTGGATAGAATGAGCAAATACGCTCATTTCATGCATTTATGTCACCCAACAAAAGCTGAGGAATAAATGAAGAAGAAGAATACGACATACTATGATACATAGTATGTTCTGTTCAGCTTCTTCTTCTCCTTCTTCTATATTCTCCCTTTCTTCGCCGAACAGAACCCTAAATCCCTAATTCAATTACAAAGAAAATACTCGTAACACAAATATACATTGTATTTTGCTTTAAAACTTCTTAGAGTCAAGCTTAATTGATGACAACGATGATTTGGTTGAATTGAAATTCAAATCGATCGGCACCATAGTTCAAACATATTAAACGTTAATAATGAAAAAGAGAAGGCCTTAACTGTTTCTGTCACCAGCCGCCAGGAGTTGAACTAGAAAGAACAGAAGACCAAGAAATGGTCCACATGTTCTACTCAGAGCGAGCAATCAACCAGTTTGGTCAAAGAATCATATAAACATAATAAGAAGCCCCACTGCGTGACATAAATCTATAACGAGAGGCGGCTTTAGTCTCTACTCACATTTGTTAGCAAACTCAGTCCAACTGTGTCCCTGTCCCCGCATTGCCATTTCTCGTCTTTCCTCTATAACGAGTCTATTATCATATTCACCGCAGCTAAGAATGAGTCTAGATTTTTTGTCCAATTTTATTTTGCCTTATTCTATTTTATGAAATCATAGTTATTTATTTTACGGGCCTCATATGGGTCTCATGCAAGATCCACATAAATAAATGACTAAAATTTATTAGATATAATAAGACATCATAATATTAAACAAGAGATTTAAACTCGTGAAGAAGAGGCTAGCGCTTATTTTATATCATAAATGCTTAAGATGGTCAATAATTCAGCTTTTAAGACAAGGCCAGACAACGTGCTCTTGTAGGTACTCAAGTTAGCCGTCATACTACTATCCGAATTATTGGTTTTGAATTTCCTGTTCCTGCCGTCAACAACTTCATATCTCCGTTACTGCCACTCCTTGTCCTTTTCAAGCCTTGATATTCATTTATCTAGAGTATCATAGTCTCGTTATGCGAGTTTATATATAGTTATTGCCACTCAGAGCCTCATACACCAAAAGCTATCTAGTAGTTATAAGTTTCTGGTCATGGAAGCATATAATGTAGGAAAGAGGCCCAGAGCTCCAGTGTGTCTCCAATCATCGTTGCACTCAGTTCGTAAGCCTCAAGTAAAGCCATGGAAACTACCTATAGCACCATTCCCACCGATAAGGCCAAGGGTATACAAGGTTGATCCTGCTAACTTCAGGGACCTGGTTCAAAAGCTCACTGGTGCCGATGAGCCGTCACAGTCTCAGCAGAGACTCCATAATGTGGCACCACCTCCACTTCATCTTGAAAGACCTGTGTCGTTTGGTGCAGACGTTCCTGGGCACCTACAGTTCCATAATTTGTCACCTGCCAAAATTTCATTTTCTACTCTAAACCAGGAGGTTATGGCTGAGACGATGGATACTAAACACAAGAAGACATTGGATGGTGCCATAATGCAATCCGGTTTGCTTGATTTCAACCTCTCATCGCCATCTTCTCATAGTTGGTTTTCTTTTTATCAGCTCCTCAGTCCTGGGTCTCTCTCATGTCTAGAGCAAAGCAAAGTCCTTTAGTTTGCTTCCCGAGTTTACCTGAACTTTATTGTGTTTGTACTTCGCAATAACATTCGTACATTGATTTGTACTGCTGTAAAACATTAATTCATCCCTATTTTAATTGTTGATCTTCATACTTCCTTGACACATTCCTCTGTGCCAATTAGAAATGCAAAAATCTCATTAGATTGGTTAAGGTCAAAGTTCACATAATTGTCATTCAAGAAATGCTATCGGTTCAACTCAATAACATTATCATTTGCTACGACGCGAAGAACCGGTTTAAGAACTATTGGATCTTCCCTTCGTCACTAGAAGATGGAAATCAGGACTTCCAAAGGCCTGTAAATGGTCGCATATTTGCTGAAACAAAAATGACTAACAATGGCGAGTCCATAAGCCTGTTTCTATTTGCTTCTTCGGGGGTGTGCATGTCCTGTTACCGCCTTAAAGTTGGAATTTTCACCAGTAAATTTGGCAATTCTAAACAAATTTAAGTATTCATGCCTTGGATAACAAGGATATTATTTAATCTTGGAGAACTTAACTGGAACAAGCACATCATATTTGAAGAACATGGTTATGCATTGAGCCTTCTGATATTTACAATGTAGAAGTGGCAAAAGGCTAGCATAAAATAGACTGCAAGAAGCAATCCGATGCGTCCAAAAGGTAGCAGTTTCATATTTTTTGTGTTACAGTAACTTGGAAACAGAAAAAGAGCAGCCAGGAAGACGGTAATGGAAGTCAAAAGGGGTGAAGTAGTCGCCTGCATGCATTCAAGTGCCTTGGCTTTATTATGCTTTCTGATGCAACATCAGAAGCAAAGGGTATAAGAGAATCATCTAGAAGAGAAAGATCACTTATCCATGATAATCACTATAAGCAGTATTATGGAATATCTTGGCAAGCATTAGAAAATTCAAAGTAAATAGGATATAGAGCACAAAGGAATAACTAACACGTAAATCTCGGGACCTCTTTAAGTTATTATTCATCTACATGAAGTTGAAGGAATTATACAGCAACTGCATTAGAAAAGAATTTCTAACAGTCCCACATTAGAACATGACTATCACAGTAGTATTGACATGCTTTGGGTCCGCGTATCAATCTAGTGCCAAACTGTCCCAAAGGGAGGACCTCTCAGGGCATGTTACAATAAGCAGGGACTTCATATTAGTTGCTGATAGCTTCTCTCGGATTCTAATGTCACGGAATTTGGGGATTTGCTGGCAAACAAAAAAGTTGCGCAAGCGTTTAGTCTCTTCATTGTTAGAAGAATGAAATTTAACACTATAGCAAGCAATCAAACATAACTCATGTTACCTTTGTTAACCACAATATGTAAGTTGCAGCATGTAATGCTTCGGCCTGAAAATCTTCAAATTCATTATCAGGTATGGTTGAACAAGAATTTACCAGAGCTAGCTCATTATCCAGAAACATATAGATATTTGTGCTTATGTTGGAGTCTTGCTGAGAACAATCTGGTAAGTCACCGACATCAGTCGATAAATGCCTTATCCAACAGAATGAGAGAAAACGGCGATGAAGCCACAGAGCCTGTAGAAAGACAACAAATCCTTGAATGGATAAAACCATAGGTAATCCAAGGATCAGTACAGAACTACTGGAAGTTGGCCCTTGGATTAGGAGACCATTTCACCATTTCTGCATACAAATTATTCAACTCTATTGAAACTGTTATTATTTGCTCTTGTTTAAAGAAGGAACATATCATCCAAACAAGTGAACCCTAGAGCATACTAAGTAAAAGTGGCCCACTTTGCACTTACTTGAACGAGTAAAATTCCTTCTTCGATAAAGAAGTAACTGCCCCCAAATTCCACAAATTATTACATTTTACAAATTAAAAGATCGTAATATCTATTCTAATCAATCCATTGACATGACTGAAGACAGTACTACATAGCAAGGGGAAGAAAGAAAGGGAGAGGAGTTTACCTCTCTTCCTGCATAGAGCTTTATCAAAGCTGCAACCCAATCAAGCTCCTCCTGTCACATGCAAATATTATGAAGATCACAGACAGCTAAGTCAAAATGGGTGAAATATGTACAAGATTACCAGTATTATTAACTGGATAGTCTTTGATATATATTGTGCACTTAAAAGAAAATATATGATTCAAAAAGATTACAAATGCAAAATGTAAATCATCAAGTGGGGACAGATGATCAGGTTTTGAAGAAACATATGCATCAACATTAGTCCCACTAAAGGTAGGATAACGAAAATGCATGTGCATGACATACAAAGACAGTACTGGCTTTTAAAAGCTGAAGGAAACTTGCTGATGAATGCATAAACATTTTACCTGCCATATTTGATAAATTTTAAGCGTGTTATTGACATTTTCATCTTCCTGTTTATGGCAGAACTCTTCTAGAATCCTGAGTAGCAACCGCTGCAAGTTGATAGGACTCAAAATGTGATCATCAAAGAAAAAGCCATCCATATTCTATGATTGCTCCAACTGTTGACTTCAGACTACCAAATCATTGTCAAAGATAATGTTGCATCTGATTTCCATGAGGGAAGAAGTAACAATTGTTTCCATTACAGAAGTTGAAAAATTCAGACGAATTTATAAAAGGCCTGCTATTTTTATAAATTGCCACAGAAAGTATCTTGAAATTGAACACTGGGTAATGCTAGAAGCATCTAAGTACAGGCAATAAACAGAAGAAAGATAATCAGATGACACATCTGGTATGAACTAGATTGGTTGGCATCACTTTGGTTGTTTGTTGTCCACCCCTCCCCTCTCCTCTTTGTCCTTTAATACCAGATTCAAATGTTTCTGAAAAACTCACCGTGCGGAAATGAAAGCATGAATTATCAGTAACATGTAACCGAGCCCAATCTCTAGATTTCTTCAACCCATCTAGCACCTGAACAAACCAACATATATAACTAGCAAAATTAGAGTAAAGGAACTGAAGGACAACAATTTTCCAAGACTAGTATGAAACTCACCAAAGGGAAACTAATTGGAAGCAGAAACAAGAAAGAAATGAAGCTTATATGCAAGTAACTATCATCAGCTTTTAAATGAAGATTCATGACTGGCTAGGCTTTAGTCAAAAGAGATTCATGACTGGCTAGGCTTTAATCAAAAGCACAAACATGATAATCATAGAAAATAACCTGTTCTATTGACATGTATGTAACTAACCAGCAACGGTGGCTCCATGCGCGATAATTCATTCTAGATCTCTGCACAAAGTTAACAGCAAACACTAAGAGACCTCATGAAAGACAAACTCTCCTTGCTCATTTTGCTTGATGCAAAGAATGTTTAACAAATATGGTGCCATATGAGCCCAGAATCAGGAACTGCATGCAATGTGTCTCCACAAGCTCATTAAAGAATAAATCAACAGCTATAATTGTGCAGAACATTCCCCATTAAAAGTTCCCTAATTATATAAATTAAAGGTGATATCCTTATGAAGAGTAACAAGAAACAAATTTACAAAATGGAACTCTCAAAAAATTTGATGAAATTTTACTCTGAAAAGTATCTAAACCTTATTTAACTCAAAGTATCCAGTTCCTGACTGAGTTTTTAAACCTCGGCTATTTTCTGCACTAGCTCTGATTCTTTCCCTATAATCTCTTCCAGTGTCGAGCATTTTTCTGCAATCATCTTTATTACCCACCGCCTGTTAATAGTAGAAGATGATAAAGAGTCATTCCTTAAACGACATTAAAGAAGAAACAGTTTGAAGCCTTTCATACATGCACGAGAACAATGAATATTACCTGTGGCACCATGCTTGTTCGCTTTTAGGTGAATATGAAAGAACAAGGGCTGAGAGGGAAAGTTCATCAATAAACATAGAAGGCTGCTGCTTCTTTGAAACTATCAGTTTCCTGTGACCATGTGACTAATAAGTATGCTTCAACACATAGTTAGGTTAATAATGATGGATCACCTTGCAATATGATATAGTCCTGACAAATACCCAACAGTTCAAACCTTTTGGGCTGAATGTATCCTGAAACATGTGACAGTGACAACTTGAACACATTGAACTTGTAGGTTGTTTGTGTACTCAACTTCTGCTTGTGGGGGTTCAGTAAGGGCCTAGTTTTTTCTAGGCCAAGGCTTAAGTCTCCATTGAGGATGACATTAATGGTTGATCATTAGACCCTACGGAGAAACCTAGATGCAATTCATTTGATCTTACAAGACAAAATAGGCCCTCAAAGTTTGTTCTTTCAAATTGTTCTAATTCACATGACATTATCTGAGCAACTTGACAAGTCCAACGTGTCATATGTCATCCAAATGTTTGTTAAGAATAAGCAACCTAACCACCTTGATCTTTACTAAATTTGTAGCTATGAGAATAGTTATCCCCGAAGATCATCCCTTATGTTTAGGAGAATCAATACCGATTTATAACCATAAGTATATTACCATATTTACAGATGTTTGTGTAAATTACTCAAGAGTATAGTTTATTTCTCTATAATTTTATGGTGTAAATATCTGTACCTATTTACAGCATAAAATTATAGAGAAATAAACTATACTCTTGAGTATGGCTTCTACAGTAGCCAAAGGCCACATTGCATTCATCAAGAAATTATCAAATTTCTCATTATGAGGAGACTTCAATGTTTAGGGAAAAAAAAGCTAATAAGAGCACATTTAACAACATCACACAAATAATTAACAAGGACAACTGCATAACATGCCTCCTTGCAAGCAAAGCAAAATAATCAAATCAAATTTAAACTATTTAAAATGAACAAAAGAAAATGGCATAATTAGTGCTTTAAAAGATAACTAAGTGGGAAATAAAAAATGCTTGAAAGCATTTAAGAATAGATGATCAAAGAAAATGCATGCAAATTCATGTAAGTTCCATATAGAACAGATTTCAGATAAGGAATACCTAGAATTCCATGCAGTACCAAAATCACAGCTTAACAATAAGATTGACTTGCTATGCTTCATGACCTCACTTTCAAGAGTGTCCAGTGAAGATGAAGACACATTATATCTGCCCTCTAATGTTCTATATTGTGCAAGTGCCCTTGTAAACGCATCTTTAGCTGCCATATATAATTGAAAAAGAATATGGGTTGAAATTCCCAATTTATGATCTCTAATCCAAAATTTTGGATTCTCTTCTTCCGAGTCACCAATGTGTGTCTTAGAAAAGAAGGAGCCTGCTTCTGAATTTAATATCTCAAATTGCGATGGGTGAATGAATCCAACTTCATCGCTGTATCAAAATACAATAAAAAACAGAGTCAAGAAACAAGTAGCAACAGAAACAACAGCAACATATGACCAAGAATGAACAATAAAACCATTTCAAATTTCAGAAACACATGAAAGATTCTATGAAACTAATTACCTTTCTCAGATTCGAAAGATTATAAAAGAAGTCATGGTCCACCACTAGCACAATATCCAATAATCTTTAAAAAGCAAATTAGCATTTTTTTGGAACATTTGAAAGAAAATAGTGAAAGATTCTGAGAAGGCTACTTAGAACAGCACATTTCACAGTTTAGTGTTTGTCTTGAACCAAAATGCTAAGGAATAAAAGTTCACTAGCCGAAATAACCATTTTAGAATTGCATTCTCTACTAATGCTTCTAATAACAGCAAGTACACAAGAGTCCTAAAGTAATAAAGAAACACTTACATTAGTGGATCAGACTCCAAAATGAGCTCAAATTGGTTTAACAAATCAGATCCTGAGAAAGTATCTTCGCCACTCATCTGGGTTGAATCCGCAGTCAAAAGTCAGGATCAAGTTGACCTTTTGAAAACGCGAGAATCTGTGATGGAAAAAATATGGTTGCTCTCTTAAATAATACGAATAAAGAATTACGCAAACAGTGCTCAAAGCAACATAGTTACCGTGGAACGCCAACGATTCCTCAACTATGGGAAATTAAAAAAATTCGTCGGTTTCCCATGTCAGTGAAAGCAAGAAGCTCGTGTAAAACAGTGGGTATTTCCAGAATCGAACCTTAGGTAAGTATTCATAGAGTTGTTGATAACAGATTGATGAAGTGGTGAGGAGGCTTTAGGATAGAGAAAGACAAAGAACGTGTCAGGTTCTTTGAGGAATCTGTATCACTCAAAATGGGACGCCATGTCACGTGCCAGGGCCCAGGCACGTGCATGAATTTAGGCCGGCTTCCTCAACCGTGAATGGCTTAGAGAGAGAGAGAGAGAGAGTGATTTTGCTTAAAAATAGAAAGAGAAGAGAATGACACTCGTTTCCTTGTGATTAGGAAAGCAACCATCTTTCTTCTTTTTTTTTTTTTTGGTCCCTTCCTACTTTTCTTTCTGGTTTCGTTTATGTTAATGTTAAAAGCTTCAAGAAAGATGGAAGCTTTCCGCCATTCCAATGTTTGTTTTGATTAATCCCACCACAATTCTTTTATTTCCGAGTTGATGGTTTCTATGCCAATGTGGTCCATTCATGATAATTTTGCACTTTTTTTCGATTAAATCTCTTCTTTTGTGATTTTTTTTGTCTTCCTCATTCTTCTTTTTCGTTTTCTTTTTGTTCTTTATATTCATATGTTCAAATTGTTGATTCGCCCTGCCATTTCTTTTTCCCTATTACTGAAAACCCAGTGCTGAAAGATATTGCTATTTTAAGTTGGTTTTGCAATTTGGTGAGAGTCAAATTCCAATCATGGATCATATCGTTGGAGGAAAATTCAAAATGGGGCGGAAAATCGGTGGTGGATCTTTTGGGGAGCTATATCTTGGTGAGTTGTTTGTCCATTCATTAACCCAATTCTATCACATTGCATACAGTCAAGAAATCATGAAGTTCCTTTGTAAAAAAAAAAAGAAGGCAATCATGAAGTTAATTGTTTCTGATTCCACACAGGTGTTAATATACAGAGTGGAGAGGAAGTCGGAATAAAGCTGGTAAGGGGACCAAAAGTTTGATTTAAATTTGTAGTCTGGGTGTTCTATTAATTGGTGATTCTCCGTTGGCTAATAATAAGCCTCTGCGTATGCAAAAATTACTTTGAATTAGCAACATCTTTCACCTCATTTTTGTAAGCTTATTATCTTCCTTCTCGAATAATGTTGATTGTCGTGAGGGAAATTTAACAATATATTTAAGGAAAAAATTATCATCAATACAATTATGTCCGTGTCTTAAAGAAATACACAAAAGCTAAACTGTTGGACATGTTTTCAAGGATTTGGTTTAATGGATTAATGGCGTATAACTTGGAATAACCATGTGTGCAAGAATAATTTGATTGAAGCTGGAACTTTGAGATTTCAGGGGCTGTATGGAAAAACCAAACTTTGAGAGGTGGCTATGATTAAGTTTTTGGTATTATCTTGGAATTGCTTTGATCTTCTCAAACTTTTAGTGATCTGTTTCATTTTTTGTCAATTTTAAGGAACCTGTGAAGACGAAGCACCCTCAGCTTCACTATGAATCTAAAGTTTACATGCTTCTTCAAGGAGGGAGTGGGTTCTTGATCTCTTGCCTTTCTGAGATTAAATTGTGATTAAAAAAAACTAGAAATACATTGAACTGATGCTTATTTCCACTTTTTGCTAATTAACTTTCTTATTCTTTTTAAGCGGGAATCCCTGAGCTAAAATGGTTCGGAGTTGAGGGTGAGTACAATTGCATGGTTATTGACCTCCTAGGGCCAAGTCTTGAAGACTTGTTCAACTATTGCAACCGGAAGTTTTCTCTGAAAACAGTATTGATGCTTGCTGATCAGTTGGTACGGACATACCTCTCTCTTATGGTAGTTATTTCTCTAGCTAAATAAGCACCGCTGTAATGTTTATATTTTAAATTTATATTTCTCTTTAGATTAACAGAGTCGAGTATATGCACTCAAGAGCATTTCTTCACCGTGATATAAAGCCTGATAACTTTCTCATGGGATTAGGACGCAAAGCCAATCAGGTAAAGACTCGTGCAGCAATTCCATTATATATGAACTGTAGCTTGATTGCCTTATAGATGATTCCACATCAGTATGTCATGTTTTAATGTTCTCATCCTGAATGTAAGCATATTAAACAAACGGATACAGTGTTATGACATGCAAGCAACCCAAGCTTAAAAGTGGAAACATAGGAAATTGTAATTGAAATCTATGTTTTTATTTTGTAATCAATAGCATATGAGATCATTTACTGACCACATATATCTTGGACATGGGGGATTATCGAATATTTGGGCCTTTATGCAATTGCTGAATGAAATAAGGAAGCAAGTTCATGAATTCCTTGACATGTTTTGATACTTTAGAACATAGTTGTTTTCATTCTTCATCTAGTTTCCTGGTAATGAGTGTTGCCTCAGAGTATTCCGGATTGTTTTCTGTATGAGGAATTTTTTTTTCTTTACTCAATCAGAATGCAGCAACTTATTTCTTGTTGGTTGTGTAACAGGTTTACATCATTGATTATGGCCTTGCGAAAAAGTACAAGGATCTTCAAACTCATAAACACATACCATATAGGTATTACCTATGCTTTCATTGTATTGCATTATAACCATTTTCTATTGCATGGTAGGTTTTCAGCTAGTTTTGTCAAAGACAATAGTATTGCTAGAATAGTGTATTTCCATCCACGAACCTAAACTAACAGCTTAAGCTTTAGAGTTGCATGTGTAATTTGCAAGGCGAAAAAGCATGTTGCCTAGTATCTTCCATTAGATGTTTTGAGCTTGGCTGGCTCTCATGGAAAGTTATTTTGAAAAATCTGATGTTGTAATTTTCCTTGTCAAACTGTATTAAATCTCTATTGGTCCTTAGTGGTTCAATGGAAGAGAGGGTTAAAAGCCTCCTCTTCTACCAGAGTTCAAATCCTAGGAGTCTTTCCACTTTGAGTGATTGATGCTTTATCAAAGATGCTGGTTTGCATTATTTTGTATTTTTAAGCATAATTAAAGATAGGACTGACTGCTTACTTAGCTGTGGATTTCATGTACTATCGCAGGGAAAACAAGAATCTTACAGGCACAGCTCGTTATGCTAGTATTAACACTCACCTTGGAGTTGGTGGGTGGAGTGATTTCTTATTGGGGTTTTGATTAATTGAGGAATTTCAGCTCTAAGTTAGACATGCTTCAATTAAACACATTTTTCTTTTCTATGCAGAACAAAGCAGAAGAGATGACTTGGAATCTCTTGGTTATGTTCTCATGTATTTTCTAAGGGGAAGGTTGGAAAAAGAAAAATTATTACGCTAGCTATATTTAAAAATCTGTTGGAGCATTTATTATTCATAAATTCATTGCAGTAGCTCATTTGGAGCATTTCACCTAAATTTATGTATTTTTGGCATCAGCCTTCCTTGGCAGGGCCTTAAAGCAGGGACGAAAAAGCAGAAGTATGATAAAATCAGTGAAAAAAAGATGCTAACTCCTATTGAGGTATCACAATTTTCAAACTGACAGACTGATGATTACATCTAATACAGAAGTATACTTAAAGCAGACTAATCCTTTTAGTTATTGACTTGCAACAATATCTAATGCTACACTTGTTTCTTTGGCATCTTTACTTTAGCTAGATCTTATCATATACAACTCGTTCTGTATTTATGACTTTAAATGTGTATTTTTTTTTCTCAGGCTCTTTGCAAGTCATATCCATCAGAATTTATATCATTCTTTCACTATTGTCGATCATTACGATTTGAAGATAAGCCAGATTATTCATACTTGAAGAGGCTTTTTCGAGATTTATTTGTTCGAGAAGGTAAAATTAGGAAATTTTATTTACTTATATTAATATGGTTAGGCGGTAGAAAATAATTTGTTCTGATAATTAGCTACTCTTCCTGCCTCATAGTAGCAATTACTAGCCTCCCGTCTTTGATAGCTCAAAATGGGTATAAGAAAAAGGTATGGTATTTAGGCTATCAGATGATTGGCCTTGTCTGAGTTTGTAACAGGGTTTGTTGTGCAGGATATCAATTTGACTATGTATTTGACTGGACAATATTGAAGTACCCCCAAATTGGTTCCAGTTCTAGGCAACGGGTACGTGTTTCATATCTATAATGTAGTTTTCTTTAACTTCTTCTTCTGGATAACTTGTGTCTGTTTCAGCATCAAGGCGGCAGGACAGGTTCAAGACCCCGACCTCCTCTTGAGAAAACAGAAAAGGCTCCGGGTATGTCCCTTCTCAAGATAGGAAGATATACAGAGGAATATTGAGCCTGTGATGTTGATATGTTTGAACTGTGCATACTGTGGATAGAAACATCTATATTGAAATATACAATCAACTTCTTGGGATGAGCTAGTACAGTATGATTTTTGCCAATAAACCCCAAGTTTATGATCCTTCTGAGAGTCATTTTAACCAGGATTGATTTTTGCAACTGCTTCTCCTTCCTCTTTCAGAATACTCAATTCTTTGCTCTTTTTTTGTTGTTTATTGCAGGACAAGACTCCCATGACAGACCTTCAGGTACAACCGAATTCCTCAGCAGGAGAAATTCTTCTGCTTCTGGGCTTCATGGTGATCGTGCCAAGTATAGAACATCAGAAGATGCAACATTGTCTAGAGATGCAGTAAGTAAATGAAAATGATTTCTGCACCCTTAGTGACTCGGACAGGTTTTTTACTTCAGAGCTTTAGAGCTCCTAGTCTATACTGCAAAATACCACTGTTTATATATCTTAATCCTTTTCCAGCATGCTGAGTTAGAGAGAGGCCGTAGTACTTCCTCCCGAAATGGCAATTTGTCCAGGAAGGCCGTTGCTTCAAGCAGTAGGCTAAGTTCTACTGTCGCGCCTAGTGAAAGTCGATCAAGCTGGCTCTTCACAAACAGTAGCACTCTCTCCACCACTCAAAGAATCCATTCTGGAGCTGAATCCAAAGTAGCATCACATTCCCATGTTGCAGCGGCTCATGATGACCAGATTCGGAGCTTGGAGAACCTCACTATTGGCACAGACAAACGAAAGCGATGAACACAAACACATTACTTCTGGATAAAGATGAAGACGACTTACCTTTCCTTCTAGGAAAGTTTACACATGATTTTCTTTCTAAAGGCCTACTCCCAAAAGATGTCTTCTTTGCAAGAAATGTAGACACCAAGTACAAATTTTTTCTGTCACTCCTTCTAATAGAGTTGTTTAAAGTCTTGAAGAGAAACAAAGTATATGCAGTAAGACATTACTTGTAATCTTAAGCTTCAAAATAGATATTCCTACCCTGTTCAGTTGTAGCAAATAATGGTTAGGCGGATCCCAGATGCTAGAACCACCTGACTTTCTTTAGCATGTCTTTGTCCATGTTCAAACATTGCTTATAACTGCAAGATAGAAACAGCTCTGGACTTGGACATGATTTTGCTCAAATGCATTCATCAGATAAAGATTTAAATCGGATCATTACTAACTCTGGAAAGATACAATCTTAGTGACCGAGAGTGACATCGTTTTGTTGGAATTTTTTTTTCTTTAACTCTAAAGGCAGCTTTGATTCAGTCCATAAAATCTCAGTAAGAAATTTCTCAAACTTGGACTTCATAAATTAAGATGTTAAATGAAAGTTGAGGTTGTTCACTTTCACTCCGCGGACGGTGCAGTCTTTGAAATTTGTGTTGACTTTATAGTTCGACCGGACATAATTTTTGGACTAACTTCCCTATTTTCAGTAAATAAATAAATAAAAGGAGAGAAAAAATATTAAGAAACTACTCTTTGAAGCACATAATAATAATAATGAAATAGTAGGGGAAAATAAAAAGAAAAAGAAGACGTCAGGGACACGTGTCCTTTCCTCTTTAGTTCACCATTTTCAGGTGTCATTTTTATCAAAAATTACTCTTTCTTTCTCCCGACTCTTTGCTCTAATCTCACAGCTAATCCTCCGTCCTTTCATTCGCATCCTTCGCTCATTCCTCGCATTTTCCTTCATTTTCTCGCTTCCCAATCACTTCTCTTCCCCTCAAAAAACCACATCCAAACCACTAATTCCCTCGTTTCCGCGGAAGATCTAGGGTTGCTCGTTCTTCTGGTGCTCCGAATCTGAGATTCACAATCGGCTTTCCGCTGTAAATCGTTTGTTATTCAATTTAAAGAGCTTAGAATTTCATTCGATCAAGCTGTTGGCCGAATTCTTGTTACCGAAACCTAGGGCTTGAGGCGATCTATATGTTTGGCTGGATCCGATTTGGCATTATTAGGCATGGAGGCGAGCACTGGCGTTGTCGGAGATGTGACGATTTTCGACGCCGATTTGCTTCAGTTGCCAGAGGTTGCTCCGTTGGCCTTCAAATCCTATCCTGACTTTGCTCAGCAGCTCTTTGAGCAGTGGCTTGCGCTTCCTGACGCTAACCGCCTGGTTTGTTTTTTAATTTCCTTTTTCTTTACGAATAATGACTCGCATTATGTTATTGTTCTGCGTTGTCTCAGATTTGGAGAAGTTTTATATTTTGTGAATGAGTCAGTTATTGGGTGATTGTTTAATGTCCTGAAGACGCTATTTAGTGTGGATTGTTATTAAGGGAACTGATGAGCAATTTCAACGTGTTAGTTGGTTTAAATAGATGACTGAAGAGGAGCTTTATGAAGTTGCAGAAGTCGCAGCTTTTATCGAAACTGTGTTTTTGGCGTCAAATATTTCTGTTTGGAAGAGTTCCAGCTGTTCTTTTTTCTGTTTTTAACAAAGTAGCATCCTTAATTGTGCATGTTGGCTATGGTGCCAATAGTAATACCACTCTTGGGATGCGAGAAACCCTAACTGCATGTAGTCAGAAAGATTGTGCTCATTTTCCACTTTGAAACAATCTTTTGAGCTTTCTCTAAAAAGAATAAAAAAAACTTTTGAGCTACATGATTTAGCCATTTGTTTCCTTCAATCATCGATGAAGACTTTGTGTATGGATCCGCATATGTTGAGATTTGTAGGATGAGAAATTTTTTTTATGCCCCATTTCTTACTTTGTTGATTGCTTTCTTATGTTCCTTATGAGAATTTCTTGAAAGTGATGTTTCTCTTGGAAAATGAGTTTATTCTGTGGATGATATGGCTACTTATTCATTGATTTTCCTTTTTACAGGTCATTTCATTGCTTAATGATGCCAAAACAGGCGCTCCCTTGAATGTCACTTGTAACTCTTCTAGCACAAATGCAGCCACAAGCAATTCCTTACCTTCCATGTTTCCATCGGGGAGCACACCTCCTCTTTCACCTAGAAGTACTTCTGGTTCTCCACGTATAACGAAGCTAAGGGCTGGCCCTTCTAATTTAGGTTCTCCTTTAAAAGTAGTTAGTGAGCCTGTAAAGGAAGTCATACCTCAGGTTCGATATTTTTTTTTTTTTGGGGTTCAAGATCTTTGACTGAGTCGTGAAATATGTTGCATTTGTTGGAACCCCCTTCCTCTGATGCTCAAATTACTTAATTGAGACAAGGATTGATGAAAATTGTTTCTCTCAATTCTTGCAGTTTTACTTCCGAAACGGTCGTCCACTGCCAAATGAATTGAAAGAACAGTCCTTGTTCATGATCAATCACTTTTTCTATGGACGCCAAGATGGACTGCAGATACATGGTAGGATATGCATGTTACATGACCACCTATGATATATCATGAACTCATCTGAACTTTGCATTCTTTTTCAGAATTCAAAACAGTCACCAAGGAAATCTGCAAGCTACCATCATTCTTCTGCACTGCTCTTTTCAGAAAGATCGATGTGAATGGTACTGGATTTGTTACGAGGTACAGTGTCTTACTTTGCAAACATAGTTTTCAAGCTGTATAATTGATAATGTGTGCAGTTTTTTTTATGAGTGTCTTAATTATGACTTAGTCGATTTCATCACCATTATATACAAGTTTTTTCCCTATCCATTTGGAAGAATATGATATCTTTTATGATTAAAATGCTACTGATGCTGTGAGTGACAATTTCTGAAGCTGGGTGGTTTTATCATTTTATGAAAGTTTAGGCAAATTGTGCTGAAGAGATAAGTTGTTGACTTGATAATTTTATGAGATAAGTTGTTGACTTGATAATTTTATGTTAGAATCTTTTCAAAAGTTACTACAGGGAGTCTCAATTTTATTCTCCGACTCATGATCCAATTAAGTTTTGGAGGTAGGCTGATACTGGGTTCTGACTACTTAATTCTAAAGCTCTGTTATGTCTGAAAATTCACTGATTTTGACTAGCATGAAATCTAGAGCGAATTCCCTATAACCGTGTATACTGACAAATCACTGATGCTACCTGGTTGTGGTAATATATCAGCCTTGGTTTTGTTCTAGTACTGAATTGATCAAGATGAGAATTGTTGAGGAGTAGGACAATTCTTATACTGTGCCCTATGCTAATGAAAGCATCAGTAGAGATCCTTATTTTTCACATAGGCTGATGTCTAATTGCAAGTGGCACAAGTTTGAAACATAACATGTTATGAACCAATTGAGAAATAAAACTTTATTCCTAGTTTGCTCTGTATTTGCTAATTGGTGGCTTTGCCATTGTACATATAGCATTGTCCAAATGTTCATGCCGTTTGCTTGTAGGGATGCTTTTATTGATTACTGGATAAATCGAAACATGCTGACAATGGATATAGCGACCCAGATATATACAATTCTGAAGCAACCTGATCTCAAGTACCTTACCCAGGTGTGTTTCTTCTGGTGCTTGTGTTGTTCATTACATGGTGTGCATCAATGTGTTATATTGAATTGTTCAGATACTAAGTTCGAAATCAGAAATATGTTTTGATGTTTGTTGTCTCAATAGTCTTCTAACATGATTAATAATTCATTTCCAATTGATTACAGGAAGATTTCAAACCTGTGCTTCGGGAACTGTTGGCTACCCATCCTGGATTGGAATTCTTACAAAGTACTCCAGAGTTTCAGGAAAGATATGGTTTGTTCTATGCCTTCTATGAACTATTTAACTTTGTTGCAACGCAATACTGATTACAAGATTCCTGGTCTAAAACAAGAATTCTTTTTCATGTTGCTGTTGCTGTATTTGAATTTTCTAGATTAGTTGTTATTGATCTTAATCAGTGATGACTTTTTTCTTCAACCATTTGCAAACAAAAGTGATTATGGTTGTAACTATATGTCATTAGGCTTTCAAGTGAATTTTGTAATTTTCTTTTTTTGATTTACTTTGGGTGGAGAGGAGTGTGGGGCACAAGTGTAGTCATAGGTAAAGCGTCTAAACTACACTTTAAAATTTTCTTTCAGGTAGACAACCTGTTTGGGGTGCATTGGCTGCCTATGCCAGCAAACAGTCTAATTATATGTTTTTGAATGTTGGGCGAGTTGTAACATATATTAATGTTTAAAGTATATTGGATTTTGTAAATAATGACACTTAGTGGCTGGTCTTTTAGATGCTACTAATTTATAGTTCGCTATTTTAAGATGATGTATCATCTACGGAATGCTACTAATCACAAGGATTCGAGTTCTATTATTTTGTAGCATAAACTTGTGCCAGAGTAGGATTTGATACTTGTTGACATTGCAGAATAAAATGCATTGCGCAGATCTTTGTACAGAAATGGAAAGTTTTATATGATAAGCATATGATGACATGTGCTCAAAATCCTGTGTAATTGTGGTATTGGGAATGTTGGTGCAGTATTCTAATTTTGTGTTTAGTCATTTTTTGATGTTTTGGCTAGCCTAGTGTGGGTGCCTTGATGGTTAAGGTTGTAAGCAATTGCCACATTCCTTGTTACAACTCCAAAGTATAAATGTATGAATTCATTGTGCTCCAATTGCCGAGTTGAGTTTTGCTCTATTTAGGATAAGCTCATTGAATATTTTCTTGAACTCAAGGGCTTGAAAATTTTTTTTTTAAGGCTTGGGCCTGATTCTTCTAATTTCGCTTTTATTTTCTTAACTTGAGTTGGCCTGGAGATCAATATAAGCGTAAAAATTATCAATCATGTTTTTCCTAGAGATGATTTATATGACTCAAACAATGTCAAGGTTGTGTTTACTTATTTAAAAAATGGCGACTTAAGAGTACGAAAAGAAAAGGAATTGAGCTTTCCAAGAGCTGAAAACAAATTTCTAGATGACTTTTAGAAGTCTCTAATCAAGCTTATAGATGAAGTTGTTCATGGATATGGACGAGCATAGCACAACTTTGGTTGAACTTGACTCATTTAATTATGCATCTATTTGAGTAAGTGAGCTGTAACAGAAATCTGACTGCCATTGGTTGTTTGTACCCCAGAATATGAGCCATCTGTTCTTTGTGTTTGGCTGTATGGTTGTAACGCATCCTTCTTACAGTCCACAATCACAATGAAATAAGATTGATTCCTTTCTTAATTCAGCTGTGGCGTCCTGTTTGAATTGTTCTAATGTGCAATGCTTGCTTATTGTCCTAGTTATATTTTTTTATCAAAATCTGGTTTTTCATTGATCTCCAGTTATATTGTTTTCCTGTTGATTTGAAAGGAAAATGTAATTGTCTTTTGCTGAATGCAACTACTGTTTGCAGCTGCTGGAAGAGAACCTTTATAACGTGAAATATTCTAAACCTAAGCATATAACTTCGAATTCTAGAGCTTTGAACTACAGATTGTTGTTCATCTTTTTGAGAAAACAATGATATTTGATGGAGTCCTAACTTTTTTCTCTGTAATTTTCAGCTGAAACTGTAATATACAGAATATTTTACTACATAAATAGATCTGGAAATGGTCATCTTACCCTCAGGGAGTTGAAACGTGGAAACATAATTGATGCAATGCAATATGCAGATGAAGAGGAAGACATCAATAAAGTTCTGAGGTGTGTCTCCTAGAGACGTTGGATAGACTTTTGTTTGAGCTGAGACATGATGCTTGTTGCTTCTTTTTGTTTTTTTGGTTTTCCCTTTTAATCATAACTTCACTAACATATGCTGTTTTCAGGTACTTCTCTTATGAACACTTTTATGTGATATACTGCAAGTTTTGGGAGCTGGATACAGATCATGATTTCCTGATAGACAAGGAGAACCTTATTAGATATGGTAATCATGCACTTACCTACCGGATTGTGGATAGAATATTTTCTCAGGTTTGTGCTAATCAAATCTTGGTTTTCTTCTCTAAGACAATATTTTTTACCTCTTGTCTGCAGATGGTTCTATTTCTTTGAAACTTGTATGATCCCATTAGTAAAATATCTGAAATCATGTTAATTTACATGGTTTAACATTTATGCCAGATTCCGCGAAAATTCACAAGTAAGGTTGAAGGGAAGATGGGATATGAAGATTTCGTTTACTTCATACTATCTGAAGAGGACAAGTCATCTGAGCCTAGTCTTGAGTACTGGTACAGTTAGTTGTCTTATTCTGTTGACTGAAAGACTTCTCTGTTTATTTCACTTGCATTGGTTACTAATGACAGAGGAAGGATTATGAAGTTAAAAGCTATATGAAGAGTAATTGTATGTTCAAATTTCTGAACATGCAGTTCCTCAGGAACAAGTATAATTTCATGAAATCTGATGTTTGAGGAAAGACACTGGGTAAAGGAAATGTAGAAGAAAGATTAAAGAGGATAAATATGTGTCCCTTCATTCCTTATTGTTCTTCTATTTTGTCTCAGGTTCAAGTGCATAGATTTGGATGGAAATGGAGTTCTCACACGTAATGAGATGCAGTTCTTTTATGAGGAGCAGTTGCATCGCATGGAATGCATGGCTCAAGAGCCTGTGCTCTTTGAAGATATACTTTGCCAGATAATTGATATGATTGGACCAGAGGTTTGCCTTTAGCATTTCGTGATTTTACTGGTAGTTCGATGCTTTCTTCAATGTTTTTAAATTATACATGGAAGCATGTTTGTGGAGAAAGCTTCTAGCAGCCATCTGTAATATTACTGCCTCCCAGCACAATGTTCATAGCCATAATTAAAATGTGTGCTGGAGTTTACTGCATGATAAGAGGTTTCTTGTATGTCTGAATTTAATTCTACGTGTCTTCAATATAATATTGAGGTGCAGTTGTGTGACAAATAAACAGTTCATGGTTTTAGAGATACATACAGATTCACAGAACCTGACTATTTGGGGTCTATTTTCTACAACATTGCTTAAGACCCATTCTCTATGCAGATGCTTTGTGTTTTTAACCACTGGTTTTTCTGCATGCAGAATGAGAGCTACATTACACTACGTGACCTGAAAGGTTGTAAACTTTCAGGAAGTGTTTTCAACATACTTTTCAACCTTAATAAATTTATGGCCTTTGAAACTCGTGATCCTTTTCTGATTCGTCAGGTATATTTCAGAAATCAATTTATGCTTATGCTCAGTTTCAATAAATTTGAAACTGTTGTAAACTTTGTCTATGATGTTTGTAACAAAGCCTTGATGATATTGTGGGAAAACAGGAGCGAGAGAATCCAACATTGACAGAATGGGATCGCTTTGCCCATAGAGAATATATTAGGCTTTCAATGGAAGAAGATGTTGAAGATGCTTCAAATGGAAGTGCAGAAGTTTGGGATGAATCACTCGAGGCTCCATTCTGAGCTAAATCAGGCAAGCCATTTACATTTTTTACTGCTTCCTTTAGTTGGCGGTTGAGTCCTCGAGTATTTTTTCCTGGACCATGCTATATTATGCAAATTATACACTGATACATACTCTCTGAATAGGGAAATTAGTTCGTGTATGCTATACTGTAGATACTATAATGACTGTCCATTGGTATCAAATTGCTCTCTAACTAGTGGCTATGAGTTTTAAAAAAAATGCTTAAACCTGAATTGTGCAACCCTTGTAATGGGGAGGAGTGATCTCTCTAGACCCAGCAATATGACAACCCCATCTTTGTTAGTCATAATGTTAATGCAGTAATATTGATTCATTTTATGTGAAAATTACATGTACTATCCGACAAATTCTGAAGCTCTTATCTAATTCCATGAAATACTTGCGACTCTTGATATAAGAATTTTTGGATCTTTTTTAGATTAGTGCTTTAATTGCTGTTACTTAGGCTGTGAAAATAATGTTTGGAGATGACAGCCTCAGTCACAGGAAGTCATGTCTATTTAATCATACTAGGATATGTTTTTTGTCAGCTATTTCAGCTTCATTTATTATGTTGGCCTTGTTGAAGGTGCTTAAGGAGAAACGAAAACACTGCATGGATCATTATTCTTTGGATGGGGTATTAGTAGACGTAGACCTTGGTAGAAGGGGATCTGAGGCTCGGTGGCGGTTCTCATACAATGTTTCTTGCGTCAAAATGTTCCAGACACTGTGCATAGTTTGACAAACAACTAAAAATATTGCGAGCGGAGGCCCTTTTGGCTCTGAGACTCAAAAAGCTCCTGTAAAGGAGGGGTGTTTGCCAAGAGGTGATTAATCAAGATCTTGAGTTGAAATTAGCTTAGAACACTTAGCATTATTTATTGTCAGAAATTTGTAAGATAGGAGCTATCTCATCTCAATTTCTTTTGTTTCTCCATTTTATTTTGTTTAGCGTTTGGTTTGTTTCTGAGACTATTGTTGGTTTTATTATGTGCGGTTAATTTATGGGGTTGCTTGGCAGGCGCCCATGGTTTTTATTTATCAAATTTCGGGGATTGCTGTTGATCCATTAATCTGTTGTCAAGATTCTTTCCCTTTTCAGCTAGTGCGTCACAGGCTAACACTTAATAATTTATCTGCCACGGCTTTCTGCTTCAAGGAGGAAGACGCGCTCTTTTCTTTAGTTTCACTATAAAACCTTGTCGTTGCTTTGAGTATCAATTAACTTGGGCAGATGGCAAGTTATCCTCGACTTAATGTTGTCACTTTTACCGTTAGTAACTAACGAATTTATGAGCCAGCTATGGTTGCTTGTTGAAAAAGTACATGAATCTATAACACATTAGTACTCTATCTATTCCTTCTCTCTCTCGCCTTCCTCTTGTCTCTTCCATTTGTGCATCAGGCGGTGGGAGAGCTCGATGTTGCTACCTGAAAATTCTAATTCTCCATTGAATGCTTCATTTGTTGTCACGGCCGAAGAAGAGTGGGCCCCGCAAGCGACATAAAAAGGGTAGATGAAGCACTTGTTAATCGGATCAAAGGAAGCAAAAAGCAATGTTCAAGGCACGACAAGAGGCGCAAATGAAGTAGGGACAATTAATGAGTACATAATCTGTAGTCCCAATGAGTCACCTAATGCTCATAACATCGAAGGTAAAAGGCGTCAAATCAATATGGAACAACAGATGTCCACGGCACTAACATGATAATGTAAAATCAAGTATCTTTTATTTAAGCGGTCAGATGTGCATAATTGGATATTCAAAGCAGGACAATTTTTTTATGATCTACTCAGGATGGTTGGTACTCTTGTGGCGGAAATAATGCTAATTACTTTTGAGACACATACTGACTTTGGAGGACTCGATAAGAAGTGAATATTAGGTAATCATTACTTAAAAGTTTGGACAAGAAATCTTCAATGACTTCAAAGATTTGCATTAAACTAAAAGTGTACTCTATTTAATGGGTATTCTGTTAGACTCCAAATTCTTGAAAGTTTTACATCAAACTTGGAGTTTAAGAGATTATTTAATTGAATTCTTTCTATTAGACTCCTACTTGTTGAGCCATATTTAATTGAATTCTTTCTTAAAAGATTGAGACGTGAAATAAAGCTATCAGTTAAATTATTAAATTCCAAAACACTATAACAGATATGTACCTTGTTCAAGAAATAAGAGGCTATTGCATCTGGATGTTTTTTGAACTATAAAATTTTCTCTAAGCCTTCTACAAATTCCACCAATACTTTTCGACTCAATCTTGAAAACAACTCACCAAGATGGACTCTTAAGGAGCCCCTAAAAATATTCCTAATAAGCCTCCACTAAGACAACCTAAGCAACTCAGCAGCAAAGAGTTAGAAATTAAGCGGAATAAAGAGATATGTTTTTGGTGCGGCGAGGAAGAGAAGCTAATTGAAATTGAAAGCAAGATGGAGGCAATCGATAAGGATTATTGCCAACAAGGGATTTCAAGTAGATGATAATGGTTAGAGTATACAAAGGCAAATCAGTGCACATCCTCATCAATAATAGCAACACCAAGACTTGGTAGACACTAATACAAAATGGACTTATGAATTTTTGGAAGAGACCTTAAAGTTATTGCTGGTGGGGGACTCAAGCTACCTTATAATGGAATGTGTAAAGAACTGGAATGGCAATTACAAAGTATTTTTTACTATTGACACCTTGATGCTTCCTTTAGGAGGATATGATATAGTTTTAGGCATTTAATAGCTATACACCTCAAATGATGTTCTGTATAACTTTGGCGAGGCAAACAAGTATTGTTTAAAGAGGACAACATTTGCGATAAAAAAAGAAATCACCACTAAGAAGTTTGAAAGGTTGTTAACTAAACTGTAAGTAATCAATCAACTTTGTATATTGAGGCTTTAATACTCAATGGAGCAATAGTTTCAAGAATGCACTATAGATAATTCATCATTGATGAGGAAATTGGAGTTGGATTGCCTCTTAACTAAACGTAGTTCCATCTTTACTAAGCCAAAGGGATTACCACGCCCTCAAGTCTCATGATCATAAGATTCATTTAAAAAGGGACTATAACCAAATAACCGCATACCTTACAGGCACAAGAGCTTATAGAAAAATGTCATAGAAGAGTTAACTCAAGATTTATTAGGCAAGGGGTAATTCAACACAGCAACAACCCTTTCTCCTAACCGGTTGTGTTAGTTAAAAAGAAAGGTAACTCTTAGCACCTTTTTATTGACTATAAGGAGTTAAATAGGAACACATTAAAAGACAAGTTTCTCATATCTGTTATTAAGGAACCTCTAGATGAATTATATGGAGCTATTTGGTTTTCCAAATTAGATTTTGAGATATAGCTACTATCAAATCTGCATGCTTCTTTTTGACTTCCAGAAAACAACATTTAGGACTCATGATCAGCATTATAAGTTCTTAGTAATATGCTTTGGGCTTACGCCCCTTCAACCTTTCAAAGTCTAATAATGAGTTATTCAAAATACAATTAAAGAGATTCATCTTAGTACTCTTGGATGATATGCTATTTTATAGCCATACATTTGAGGATTATCACAAGTCTCTTATAATAATCCTATAAATCATAGCTCAAAACCAACTTCTAGCCAAAGGAAACAAGTGCACTTTTGGAGCATTGCATATTGAATATTCAAGCATATCATATCCATTTTAGGGGTAGCAACTTTAAAAAATGTAATCAGTCTCTAGTTGGTTAAACCTTCAAGAATATGAAAGATTTGAGAGGATTTTCAGGCTTAATAGGGCATTACAGAAAGTTCATCATGCATTTTAAGCAAGCGCCTAAGTAAGCTACTTAAGAAATTTTCCTTTAAATGGTTTTAAAAAGTTGAAGAAGCATTCCAAACATTAAAGACAACTTTGACTTTAATGTAGTCCTAGCTTTTCCAAACTTTTCAAAACCTTTTATATGGCAATGGGAGCATTATTAAATCATTAAGGACACACATTGGCATTTATGAGCAAACTACTAGTAGCAAAACATTAATAGTTACTTGCATATTAGTTTTTTTGGAAATGGTCATAGTAGTTAGGTATTGGATTATCACTGTTGGTCATAAGAGTCTTAAGTTCTTACTAGAGCAAAGAATGCACACTCTTTTCTAATTGATATGGCTTCTTAAGCTACTTGTATGTGACTTTAAAATTAAATATAAATTAGGGGAAAATAGGGTTATAGATGTTCTTTTAGGAACTTTTAGTGTTGAACTTCATACTTTAGTGTTATCTCAGGTTCAAATGCATCTACTAAAGGAGATTAAAGAAAGTTGGAAGAGTGATAATTCCATCCAAGATTGGATAAATAAGTTGTCACGTGGAGCCTTGGTATCAAATAGTGGATACTTATGAATCAAAGGAACAATTAAGAGGGTACAATCTCTTTATTCATTAGAAATGAATTCAAAAAGATGTTAGGAATTTTATTAAGAAATTTCAATCCTGTAAACATAATAAGTATAAAATTTCTCTTAAGAGACGTCTGCTGCTATCTCATCCTATTCCTATAGGTTGTTGGAATAATATCTACATGGATTTTGTTGAGAGCATGCCAACTTTGAACCACTGCTCTATAATTTTTATAATAATTGACAAGCTCATCAAGTATACTCATTTTTTAACCTTAAAGCATCCTTGTATTGTAGAAGGGGTTGAGGGCTAGCTAATGTCTTATGTTGAACAAAGGGAGGTTTCAATTAATATTTTAATGATAGCAAAGTATAATATCTACTATTAATTTTTGTTTTTGATGAAAGCAATATAAGAGCAAATTGTAGCCATGCATAAATCAAAAGTCATTTATGAATTTGCTAAGGAAAAGTTAAATTTTGCATAATTTAATGTGAAGATCAAAGTGAAGGAAAAAGATCAAAGCACATTAAGGTTATAAATAATTTGCAATGTTTATGGTACTTTCACTTAGTCAATTTGATAATCTTAAAGGCTTATACATGAACACATCATCATTTTAATTAGCTATAAGAATATTTTCATTTATCATAAGGGATTACAATTTTGATTTCAAAGAAAACCATCTTGAACTTTAAACATTCTTTGGAGAATATTTTGAAAAGTATTTGCAATAAGAAAATGATGTTTGAGCGTTTAACTAATGTAGGTTAAATAATATAGGTTAAAGTTTTTAAAATTTATGTACTAACTTTTAGTAACATTAGTTGACATAAATTATTAGTCAATCAATGGTTAATGGTTAATGGTTAATGGTTAATGGTTAGTGAATCTTTGTAATTCAATTTACATTGTTTGACCAATGTGTTACACTAGTCTACTATAGCTCTATAATTAGCCATATAATTACAATTTTTTGGCTACAACAACTAGTTTGGGTCCTCAAACCTATAGATACATATTTTCTCAATAGTTATTTCATAGGAGAATATTTAAATGTCTATATATCTAAGATTTTCTAAAAGCATCTTGAGAATTCATTGCTGCATTTTAAAGGGACTGAGTTTTTAAGGTTAGAATTGTAAATTTTTTTGTGAGTGGCTTTACTCTTCACCTTGGAGCAATATTATAAGAAGATCTGTTCCTTATGTTGAGCAAGTTTTATATGTAATAAAACTCTCAATACTCGCTAGTATACAGATCATATCTTGCAGTATCTCCACAAGGATTATGCAAAAACCAATTCAAACCTAACTTTTTCTAAGATAACAAGATTTTAATAAAAGTAATAACAAAAATTTAAATAGAATAATAAAACAAAGCAATTAAATCAAATGAGAAGTGAGATGCCAATTAATTTAGGGTAGGATCAAGGATGAATGCTTAAGATTTATTCTTTCTCTATTTTGTTTCCTTAACTAATATTGAATCTGAAATTTCTAGATTTGTAATCAATTCATAGAACTTTCCCTAACATTTTCAATTAGATCTGAAGTTATCTATTGGATATTTAATTTCTCACATAAGATCTCTTTTCGAATGATTGTTAATTTGATAATTGCAACACTTACTAAACTGTCAACTCTTGTTGTACAATCTAATCTGATTATTTTTTCCTCACTCTCTCAATTTGTTGACAAGCATATGCATGCACAATTATCACAAACTCCAGAATACTTATTGAATCAATAATACTTAAAGTCATAAAATAAATTCAAAATGAACCCTAATCTGAAATTTAGAAACTCATGAACATGGTAAATAACTTAGAATTTAGATTACACATCAATATTTGATGAAATAACTAAAGGAAAAGAAGAAAAACTCTGTTTAGGACTTGATCTGAAAAGTTAGAATTCTTGGACATTGTTCTTGATCTCCCTTGTTTAATCCACTTTTTTGTGTTTGTTGCCGCCTTTTTTGTGTTGTTTCACGTCTTTAAATAGTGTCTTAGGGTCGTGGGAGTGTAACTAGGGATTTTTCACTTTGATCAATTCCAAAAATACCCTTGAATCCTAAAATAGATGAAAAAACTCGCGCCTAAAAAGTCCCATGTCAAGATCATGACCTTAGGAAATTTCTACATGTCACGATCATAATATGGGAGTCACAATCGTGACCTTGCCTAGCAGCTTCATGCATGTCCATTTGTTAATATTACATAAAAATTTGTCCAAGTCTGAACTTATTATATTACATAAAATGACTTCTTTTGTTAATATAATAAAGTAATGGCATTTTAGGTATTGATGTAGTTGTTAATAAATAATAGACTTATTACTCGCCACTATAACCCTGACTCTCTCCCCTTACCCTAACTTCTTTGTGCATCTCGTTTTCCCTTAGTTTTCACCTACTACCTAGTAGTTGTCGCCTACTTGTTTTTCTTGTCACTTATTTACTTAAACCTCTTAGGCTTGACTTTCTTGTTTTAATAAAAATGGCTTAACTATATATTTTCTCAATTTATTTTTAGTTCATACTTTAAAATAAGTAGTTTGATTTGATGTTTGTATGCTGATGATTTGCGGATTGGCTTTGATTACCTAATATGTAGTTCTTGCGTATAGGTATGTGTTGTATTGTTATTTATTTTTAATATCCAAGAGATCATATATTTTGTCCACTTCATAATAAGTTCATTATTTGAAGTTTGTGTGTGACTGAAAGTGAAGTAGCTTATGCAAATTCAAGATTTGAAATTTTCTTTTCTAAATGGTAAATTGCTTAGATTTCTATCCTTTCGGAGGTATATGTAGTTAAGATTTGCGTAAAATTAAGAGAGTTCTTTACTGATAGAAGCTACTAGAAACTCGAATCAACAACAACGAGGAAGTGGGCAAACACTTCCCCTCTATTTCTTCTTTGCCTCTTTTCTAATTTCTAATCAAAGTAAGCTCAAATGTTCTATTTTGTTTGCATTTAACAGATGGGTTGTTACTTAGTTTCTTCTTCTAACACATTTTTATGAGCTTTGATTTGAATGGTTTTAAGTGAAAGATAAGACTTTTTGAGTTTGACATGACTTGATTACGCTTCAAATTACAAAGACTCAATTAGACTTGAATTTGGGTTTAGATATAATAGATTGACCCTGAACTAAAACAAAAAAATTTAAGCCAAACTCAAGTCATAAATTATCAGGGTTGATTCAGCCAATTGTTAACCCTCCCTATTTTCACATAAGATAGTTTAATATATAAATTGCCACATATAATTAGTATTTTTAAGGAATTCTTTCCTAATAATTATATCTACAAACAATTGTGAGTATCGTGATCATGCTTCTTTTATCACTCTTAGTTTTTCATAAACATGTTGTATTCTTGAGATTCGCCACTCTCACAATCTCAGACCTTCTCTCACCTCCTCTTAGGTACGTTTGCTTTCTTCGTTCGGAATAAGAGATCAGTGTTTTTTATTTTGATTCTTAGATCTGTGATTCTTTGATAATGTTGATGTATTATGTTGATCTGATGGACTTCTAGATATGTCCTCTGTTATGTTCCATTGTTCTGTTCACGATTTCTTTCCATATTTTGTGTTAATCCTTTTTTCGGATCCACTAGTGCCTTAATTGCTAACCCTCTAAAATTTTGAGTCCAAAGGTTTTTTGTTTTTGTATTACTTTATTCAAAAAATTGTTTTTATTTTATTTTTTATTAGTAATTTATTTATTTATTAATCTATTTTCTTCTGTGTCTGGTATCATTTTTTTGCATACACATTTGCATGTGAGTTTATTGGAAATAACCTCTCTACTATGTAAGAGTAAGGCTACGTATTATATGACCTCCTCAGACCCCGCTCTATTGTGGGATTTCAAATTAGGTGCGATGATGGTAATGACTTAATTGATGTGAATCATTTTTCAACTTTCACAAATCCTATCATCTTTATATAAAATTTGAATTATTTATAACTTCCGCATTGAAAGAATTCAATAAAGGAAAGAAAGTTCGACATATAATATATAAGAAAAAAAATTAAGAGAGAATCTCTTTATATATACACATCAAATTTCTAATTATTTATATTTCTGTTTTGTTTTATGATTAATGTAATAAAAAGTTTACTTTTAGAAGTTTATATGTATATGAACCTAAACAGATATTGTATCACGTGTTAGAAAATGACAATTTTATGTCTTTATTCTTTTTCTTATTCTTCTTATCATTTCAACCAAATCTCCTATTAAAAAAAAAAAACAAGCAGCTCTTATTTTTTTTGTGAAAAGCCAAAACGAACCTGTCTATTAAATTGTGTTGTTGATGGTTAGGAATTAGCAAGCTATAGCAAAAAATTGTATAAAACATATTGGTTTAGTGATTTATCATATTATTTATATTAAAATATATTATTATAAGTTTATTTTTACAAAAATAATTATTGATATTATATTTATTAGCTAAATATAATAATAATTTAAGTCTAATTATTAATTTTATATATTATATAATAATGCTAACAAATAAGATGATTAATTTATTATTTTTATTTATAAATAGTTACTAATTAATTAGAATGATTTTTTAAATAACTAAATGTATAAAAATTTATCATATTTACATCTCATTACCTATATAAGCAAATATGATAAATTTAAAATAAAATTAATAAATTATTCTATTTGACATATAACATCTTTATAATTTATTATTTTGAAGTTATTCTTATATGATTTGGAGACTACACTTAGTTGTGATCCCTAAATTTCAGTTATATATTTTTATAAAATTTAATTTTATTCTATTAAATTTCAGTTATATATTTTTATAAAATTTATATAAATATGTGAATAAAATATAATAAAATTATATTACGGAAAATAATATCATTTATCTAAAACATTGATTTCGAAAATTTGATATTTCACAAAATATGAGGTAAATTTTATTGAAATTTAACAGTTGGAAAGGAAGATGCGATACGACAGGCTAGAAGTCGCAGTTTAGTCCTTAGCTCACCGAAACCAATCTGAAGAGCTCTAAAGCCCTAAATATTCAAAATCCTCGTGGCGGTGTACTGTCAGCAACCTGCTCGTTTAAGTGAACGACGATGAAGGTGGTGGCGCTTGTGAGCGGCGGCAAGGATAGCTGCTACGCTATGATGAAATGCGTTCAGTACGGCCACCAGGTGATTTCATTTTCTTTTATGTTTTTATTCCCGTGAAAAATGAATAAAATGAAAATCATGAGAGAATGCCGATCACTTTCTTCTTCAGTCGCAAATCCCTTTTTTTTCATTTTGTTTATCTTCCCATTTCTTAATTTCGGTTTTTGTGTTGATTCTTTATAGATTGTTGCTTTGGCGAATTTGATGCCTTTTGATGACTCGGTGGATGAGTTGGATAGCTATATGTACCAAACTGTAAGATTCTTCATCCCTTTAGCTGCCTGTGTGGGACTATTTTGCTACTTCAAATTATGCCAGCAAAAAAAAAAAAAAAAAACTCTTTTGGATTGACTAAGGAGTTTTAGGTTGCATATGAAATACAATTGCTGAAATAATAGGCTTTTATCTTTGTTATCTTTGTGTAATATAATGTATGATATAAAATCATACAATTGGTCTAGAAGAATCTTGAAAGTGAAAAATGATTCCACTTTAAATGCTGTTATTATCCTTGTATTGGAGATGCCTAGTATCTATTTTGAGTACTTGATGCTTGAAAAATAAGGGAAGATTTGGTGCTTATAACAGGTTGGTCACCAGATAATTGTTAGCTATGCGGAATGCATGGGGTTGCCCTTATTCAGAAGGAGAATACAAGGATCCACCAGGCAAGCAATATTTTAATGTAATTGTCACTGGAAAATCAAATTTCTTATTTTTTTAGTAGAGAAATGTTGACAGTTAGCATTAACATTGATCTATTGTGCAACAATAGGAGGCACTTGGAAATCTAACTAGACTTCATTGAAGAAAGCTGAAGAATTTCAACTAGAATTGCTTTATGAATCAAAGTTTTAAGATTGTGTAAATCATAGTTCCTGATGATCTTTGTGCTTTACATAGGCATCAGAAGCTTAACTATAGGACTACTGTGGGTGATGAAGTTGAAGACATGTTTGTTTTATTAAGTGAAGTCAAAAGACAAATACCTTCGATCGAAGCAGTGTCATCTGGTGCTATTGCATCTGATTACCAGCGTCTACGGGTAGAAAGTGTTTGTTCAAGGTTAGGGCTTGTATCCCTAGCATATCTATGGAAACAAAATCAATCTTTGCTCCTTCAAAATATGGTAATTTGTTTCTTGCTCTTGTGAATCACCACCAACTAATCTTCAGGCTGTCTTCTTTGTATGAGGTAACTCCATTTACTTTCGTTTCCCAAAGCAGATAACAAATGGGATTGTGGCTATCACTGTAAAGGTAATTGTTTGCAGTTTGCTGGTAAAAAGTGCGTGGCCTATTTATTTTTCTCTTTACATTTTGATGAATTTCATTAATGGATTATTCTATATGCAATTGGTAATATGTGTTGGGTTATAGTATCTTAAAATTCCATTTGGCACCTGTGTCACAAGTAATGGGTGCATTTTTGTCATGGAAATTTGAAGTTTTGTTCTTTTACTCTTCTAGTAGATAAAGTTAAAAAGTTTTTTAGTTTGCATAATGTGAAGTTGGTGATGACCAGAAACACAAAGTTATGTAAAAATATTAACACCTTTTTCTGTTTTCTCTTGTGTTTTTTTTTTCTTTTAATGTTACAACTGGAATTCCTGTTTCTTGGTTATAAATTAAATCTCTCTTAATGGTTTTCCATGCATGAGCAAGATTATTTAGATCAAGAACCAGTAGAACCATTATTTAGATTTGGGTACAAATGCTTGATTGAATATGATTGTGGTCTACCATAGGTGGCAGCCATGGGGTTAGAGCCTGCAAAGCATTTGGGTAAAGAGCTATCATTGTTGAAGCCTTACCTGCACAAGCTGAATGAGTATATTATTATTTTTCCTTTCTTCTCACACTATTTTTTCTTTGTGTAGTCATTTTCACATTAACTCCTTATTTATCTTTTATCCCTTGGCAGGCTATATGGGATAAATGTATGTGGTGAAGGAGGGGAATATGAAACATTGACACTTGACTGCCCACTCTTTGTTGTAAGTTTAATCTGTAATTGCAGTTACTAGCTAGTTGCGTCGCACCATCTTTTTGTTCCTTGCTGTATAAGGAAACCTTTTGGTATGCGACACAATTTGGATGTGGCTTGTGCTCGGAAAGGTTGTTGCTTAGCATTTTAGCTACCTTTGATAACAATGTGCCTGGATCCTGACATTTATTTTTTGTCTATGATGCCATGCCTAATACCTCAAATTAATCTTTGTTCCTACTTCCATTGTCATCATAGAAAAGAGGTTATTCTCAAGACTCAATTGATCATGTGCAACTAAGGTGCTCTCAATTATGTATTCTCACTTCGGCAGTTGTTATATTTATGATGTATGATTTGTATCATCTAGATTCAAGTGCTTGCAAAGGTTGCTTTCAGTTGTTTATTATCCCTAAAGATTTGATCATTCTTATAACTTTTCAAGTTTATAGAATGCCAGAATTGTGCTCGATGAATTTCAAATTGTACTGCACTCTTCAGATTCCATTGCTCCAGTTGGGATCATTCATCCTTTAGCATTTCATTTGGAAAAGAAGGAAGATTGCAAGAGTGGCCGTGAAACTGATGATATATCTGGAAAAAAATTGGGTTTTGTTTTTGAAGTGCAAGGTGACTGCCTAGAAAGGAACCTAGTTCCAAGCCAGTCTATTGTTGAGAACACTGATGCAGTTGCTTCCAGTAGGCTTCACATGTCTAAAACAACAAAAAGTAGTACATTTTCCATTGGTTGCTGGTTGCAAGATACACACAAAACTACAGGAGGTAGATACAGAATATCTTGCATTTCATTTTATCATGAACGTCCATATCTTCCTTGTTTCACATGGTCTCCTTCATCGACTTCTGTGTCTACATCTTTAAATATTTTGATCTGCTATTGATTGACAGCTCTAGGTGAAGATCTAACGGTTGTTTTAAAAGAAATTCAATCCCAACTTACTGGATATGGTTTTGGATGGGAGAATGTTGTCTACATCCATCTATATATTGCTGATATGGATGAATTTTCTATGGCAAATGAGACATATGTAAAATTTGTCACACAAGGGAAATGTCCTTTTGGTGTTCCTTCCCGCAGTACGATAGAACTGCCTTTGTCACAAGTAGGTCTGGGGAAGGCATATGTTGAAGTTCTAGTAACAAATGACCAGAGCAAAAATGTTTTGCATGTCCAGAGTATTTCATCCTGGGCACCTAGTTGCATTGGACCCTATAGCCAGGTGTTGCTTTTTTACTTTTATTTTACCTTTTACAAAGCAGTTTGATGGCTTCAAATGCTTATTAAAAAAGGCTTGTTTTCCAGTTGTATTTACTTAAAATTGCAAATTATGTTACTGAACTCAGGCATGGGGAGCAGCAATCACGACTTTCCATCATTAAACCTAGTGTTTTGACGTAATGGCTATTTAATTGCTTCCAAGCCTACTTCCTTCAATTTCTGAAGTAATGAGTTTAGAGCTTGAGTTTATGTGTATTTGTTGTCAAAACTAGAATAGGAAACATTTCTAATGCTGTTGGTTAGTAGTAAGGCTGTAATTCACATGGGCATGCCAATTTAAATTACCTCACAGTTTACTTCTTGCTGGAATGAATTATTATTATGTACGATTACATACCTCTAATTTTATGTTCATTCATACGCAATCTGTGTACTATCCGAATATTTATTCCTTAAGATTTTTGTTTCCAGGCAACCTTGCATAAAGAGGTACTTCACATGGCTGGGCAGTTGGGCCTTGACCCTCCTACGATGACTTTATGCAATGGGGGCCCCATTGCGGAGCTGGAACAAGCCTTAGAAAACAGTGAGGCTGTGGCAAAAAACTTTGGTTGTTCAGTATCGCTATCTGCCATCTTCTTTACCATTTACTGTTCAACATCTATTCCGTTGTCAGAGAGAATTAGTATTCAAGAAAAACAAGAGTTATTCCTCAAACGAAGGAGATTACATGAAGTAGATGGAAATAAGTGTCAAGTTCTTGATCCTATAGTTCTTTATGTTCTTGTTCCTTCTCTGCCAAAAAGGTGATTTTTATTTTGCATGTCTAATTAGGTTTTTCAATATGATTATTAAATGCATATTGCATAGAGTTCTATGTATCATTATTCCTATACTTATTATGCAGGGATTTGTTACTCTTTGGATACATAGGTATGCATGAATTTGGAAATTTAGTTAGTGGTTTTATTAAGTTGAAATGCCATCTGGTGGTTGTTCTATGTAATTAGCAGTTACCTTCCTTAGTTTCAGAAATGTCGCTATTAGGCCCAGCAAACTGACATCATAGTAAGGACAAGTTAACTAGCAGTTTTTTGTGGTTGATTAGCATCCTTGTATCTGCATCACTAACAGCAAATTACAATTAGCAAAAGTGGACAGAGCTGAACATGGTTTAAAAGCAGGATGAAATAGAACAAAAGTCCAAGCTCATTAGTTCTTAAATTAAACCTTTTAGAAAATAGACTTTAACATTTTAACAAAAGTTCGAGTCTATTGCACTCAGCAGTATTTACTTCCTTCTGTGAAGTTTAGCTGAAGTGCATCTTTGTGGTGGATGATTTTTGAGTGTTATGTAGCACTTTAAGCCATATTTATTGCCACATCTACATCTGTTTGCGCAGAATAAAATATTTTGATATTAAAAATGTTAAACAGACTTGATGCAAATCACTCACCGGAAATAAACAAATGTAATGCGTTAAGGTTTTAGGTTGAAATAAGAATCTCCTCGTATGTGGACCACTCCTGCCCCACTTATGAAGAACAAATATCCAATCTCCCAAAGAACTTCATTTTCCCCTCCTTATGTAAGGAGGACAGACATGTCTAGTTAATTGTATTGAGTAATAGAAGATGTGGTATGTCACTTCCCTGTCTGAGCACCTCTCTTGATGTATTTTGACTCATCTCTTTTCCTCATGCAGAGCGTTTGTAGAAGTAAAGCCAATTCTTTTTGTCCCGAAGGATGAAGAAACAATTGATGCAACTGTTGAAAGCTCAAATTCCATTGTGACCAAGTCTTGGGATTTTGAACATATGGTGTGGCATGATTCTTGCATTCAGAAATCTGTTGTTTGTGGGAAGATATGTGCTGTTCTTATATCTATAAGAAATGAACACATTCCAAAAATATGTTCAGAGCCTCAAGGTGCCCTTGTTCTTAGTCCTTTCGCGGCGAAGAATATGGAATCGGTATCAAGATTTTGTGTTTTTCTTCTTGATAAAGTGGTTACTGCTAACAATTTCTGTTGGGAGGATACAATGGTCAGTTCTTAGTCCTTTCTTTTTTATCTTGTCAGATCCTGCTTGCATTCATTACATATGTAGGGATGTGTTGCCAATTAAACCTAGATTTCTCAAATCATAAGCGTCTTGAAGCTCATACATTATCGTACAGATACTAAAGAAGAGGGGGTGCCTTTTCATTCTATTTTAATTTTTGATGACCTTGCCACTATTGAGTCTTAAAAACTCTTTTTAATTGCGTTTTTAGATTTTGAGGATCTACTTGCCAACAAGCCTCAACATGAATGTGGAGACGGTATCACACATGTTCAAACATGCATTTGATGAACTTCCTGAAATAGATGAAAGGCTTCAAACTGCTACAGAGCCCATATTCAATATTGTTCCAGTTATAGGTACTGGGAAGTCGGCTGTATCCATGGACGATGTAATTTCTTGTGAGCTATTTGCTCAGAAGTCCTGAATAGTGTTGCATTTCAATGCAAGGACTATGGAATATTTTACTTCTACGTGAAAGACATGAAGCATAAGATATCAGAGAATCTATAATAACATTTAACAGTTAGGAATTCTAAGTTATCCACCAGAAGCTTTGGTTTGAAGCTTCTAATTTTTAACTGTCTGATGAAGTTTAGCCTTTTCTGGAAATAATTTTGCCGTCAGTCTTCAGTGTGTCAAATGTCAGCTTCATAGAATTGCAAGAGTTTCAGGATTTCTGCAAGAGCTTCATAGAATTGAAGTCAAAAGCTTCAGTTTTTCTTTTTTAAGTGCTCCAGTAATGGTATTTGATCCAATTGGTATTAGCAGGTCCTTGATAATTTCAAGATACAACCCACAGGTTGTATCTCCACCGGCGGAGATTTTAGGTGTTAATAAATGGTCAGCATGGTACTTTGTTGAGAAAACACTAGCATTCACCTGAAGTACAGCAATGGGCAGCTCGTGATTAGACAATGAAGACGACGTAATGGACATGGTAATGGTAACAGGGTCTTAATAAGTTCATGAAAAGTTACTATGATGCAAAAATGGTGGCTAGGACTTGAAATAAGCAAAATAAGATTAAAACAAAATTGCTGTGGGTGAATTTTGGTAATTTATTTCAGAAGCACTAGTCAATATGTGCAGATCAACACAATGTTAACACAAAGATTTGCTGTGCGAGGTTATGGGTGGACATCAATTTGCCCGCCTCTGCTACAATCACGAAGCTTAATGATGAAGGGAGACTAACCTAGTCGCGAGAGGTACCAATGGAAGCGCAACATTATCATTCCAAAATTAAACAAAAATCAAGGATTCGTCAGATGAAAGATGGGGATAAGAATATAACGTTATTTCATAAACGACATGATTCTTTTCCTAAAGAATTCAGAGGGCTCTATAGTCGCCAAGCAAGAAGAGCTAAAAAGTAAACTTTTAACTTCTATCAAGGCTTACTACGAACTAAGGCGCCAAGCCAGAGAACCTTATGAAGGATATCAAAATCTTCATCCCTCAGACCATTCCCAATGACAAGATCTTTCTCATATTGAGACTGAACAAAGTGATAGGTTCCAAAAAACAGGTATGACTAGGTATTTGCTATAGATTTCAGTAAATGAATACAACCGATAATCTGGTTTCGAGGACCAGTACCTCCAGCCTATGGCTCACACACTTGACAATATATTCAATGATCCTTTCTCCTCATGTCTATGGCTTATTTATATTAAGAATTTGTTAGGAATAACAGATTCGGTTAGCTGACAACCAATCATGAGGTTGTCAGCTCCCTCCTCGTAATACTATATCTATAAATTTATTTTGAGTTGTCTTGGATCTATCAATACTCCCCCTATCAGCTTCACCTTGTCCTCAAGGTGAAAGTCGAGAACTCTGGCTTTCATGTCTTTATATAGTTTCCATGTAGCGTCTCCTCCGCTTCATTCCCTTTCATCTCCTCTTCCTGTTCTGTTTCTTCATGTAGCGCCCCTTATCATAGAGTACCCACCGGAATGCCCATAGGTCATTCCGGTACATATCCTACGATAAGAGACTACTACTGACAACCAC